>JAOTQM010000656.1:0-190516 GCA_026939265.1 Oreonectes daqikongensis
GCAGATAAACAGAAAACCAAATAAGTCCCCTTAAAGACTAGTCTACTTTTCGGCAACAAACTGACAAGATGGTAAGTTTTCGGAAAACCAACCACCAAGGTCTCAGCTAGTACACGGTGAATGAGGAGATCAAGCAAGCCAAGACGGTAGCCGTTCAGGCCGAACGCCCGAGATTTTGGGGTAACTACTGCTGAAGATGTGTCCCAAATATTTCCCTCAGATATACACTGAGGGACTAGACATCAAGGGTCCCCCTTATCTAAAGCCAAATCTAACACCTAAAGTCAGTAAACCCAAAACGTCTAACACCTAGGGTCATAAACGCAGGAAGCCTAACGCCTAGGTCGTTTAACTTAGAAGGCCTAACACCTAATGGCAGTAAACTCAGAATATCTAACTACATTAAAATCTAGTCTTTGACGGTAGTCGGGGCTTCAAAGCGGCCTCTAATCCATCTATGGCAGTAAACTCAGAATGTCTATACATTTAAACAAAAACACGGGTCTTTGTCATTAGCAAGGCCTTAAAAGTGCCTCTGATCCACCTGAATGGCAGTGAACTCAGAATGCCTAACACCGTTGAACACTGGTCCTGTGTCAGAAGCCAGGGCCTTGCAAAACCTTACAATCCACCAAAGCTCAAGGTTATAAAACCCAAAGATGGCCAACCCCTTAACTTATGACTTTGTTTAAAAACTAGATTCAGGCTTATTAAATAATGTGACAGAGTAAAGAGGGCCTACACGCAACATCTAGACATCCTGCACACTTTCTGTCAAACATGGGCCCTATCATTTAACCTTAAAAAGACCAAAATCATGACATTTCCAAAAAAGGCCCAGTCGTCAAACCCAACATCACAATTTCAAACTAAACAAAATGCCCTTAGAACACATCCAGAACTCAACTATCTCAGATCTCGGTATAAACATAAGTACACTGGGAACTTAAACAAGGCTGTGAACGACCTGAGAGACAAGCACGAAGAGCTTTTACGCAATCAAAAGAATAAAAAATTGACATCCCAGCAGGAATCTGGCTCAAATAATCCAATCAGTTATAGACCAACATCACACTGTATGGATGAACTAGGACTATAAAACCCTCTAATAATTAAAATACAAAAAAGAGCGATTTCAATTCTACACCTCACCTTAAAAACAGTGATACAGAGACACTCCATCATAAAGCCTTTAACCATCAAGAGCTGAACCCAAGAGAAGCCCACTCATCCAACTCATATCAAACTAACTCTACAACCCAAAACATGCCAAACTGAACCCCAAACCCCAGCCCGACTAACCAAATCATAAAAACACAAAAAGAAAAATATCTCACACACTGGACGGAAGCAACAGCTCAGCAAAGCAAACTGGAATGCTATCTGTCATTAAACGAGAATATAAACTGGCAGAATACCTCAAAACCGTATCAGACCCTAAACAAAGAAAAGTGTTGACCATGTACAGACTCAGTGATCACAAGTCTCACTGTAGAGACGGGCAGACACAGACAGACATGGACCCCAAGAGAAGAGCGACTGTGTCCACACTGCACACAGAATCAAGTGGAAACAGAGCTGCATGTTTAAACCTCATGTCCAAACCGACACACACTCAAGAAACATTCTTCTTCCCCAGTTTACAAACTTCCACAAAGACTTCAGCCAGTTTTTCAACAAAAAGGACAAGATTTCATACATACTGGGAGAAAACTCAACCCTGGCTGCAAGATATGTCAAATCCTGTCATGACAAGAGACGACCACCAACACAAAACAAAAACACGTGTACCACACAACACACAAACTGACACTATATGGCAGGATCCTGTCACTCTCAACTGAGAACTTTAATCAATACTTGCTCTTTTTCTACTTGTATTGATATATATATTATACATATAGATTCTTATATACTTTTATTTCATTTCTATCTTAACCTAGATTGTAAGAATGTTTATATTTAACCTTCCTGTGCTTTGGCAACGTAAGATTGATTTTATTCATGCCAATAAACTTCCCGAACCTGAAGTCCCTTACGAGACCCATGAAAAGCAGTAGCAAATAAACAAAAACCAGAACACATGTCCCCCTTTAAGACTAGTCTACTTTTCGGCAACAAACTGACAAGATGGTAAGTTTTTCGAAAACAACCACCAAGGTGTAAGCTGTACAGTGAATGAGGAGATGCAAGCAAGCCAAGAAACAGCAGAAATAATTGCACCCTCCGGTGATTCCTGGAAGGGAATGATGTCTGTTTGGTTGCGATTGTTTCTTGGAAGAGCAGATTGGATGAAAAAAATCCAAGGTTGGCTCCAGCAGATCAGATGTCTTGATCATAAGCTGAGATCCAAGAGTCCCTCGCGAGACCCGGGAAGCCAGTGAACAGAAAACTGGCAAGATGGTGAGCTCCCAAAAAAAAAGAGATTAACCATCAAGGTGTAACGTCCACATTTTATTAATTAAGGGAATGCTATTAGTACAGCAACAACAGCAATGCTTTGAAACAACAATTGAGCATCACTTGTAGTTGTTTGCAGCAAGTCGGATATCTTGATAAAAGCTATAAGCTGAGATCCAAGGATCTCGGGATACCAGTGAGCAGATAAAACAGAAACCCAAAATAGTCCCCTTAAAGACTAGTCTACTTTTCGGCAACAAACTGACAAGATGGTAAGTTTTCGGAAAACAAACCACCAAGGTCTAAGCTAGTACGTTAAATGAGGAGAATGCAGGCAAGCCAAGAACCGGTAGCAGTTCAAGGCCGAAACGCCCCGAGGAGTTTGGGGTAAACTACTGCTGAAGATGTGTCTCAAATATTTCCCTCAGATATACACATGAGGGACTGACATCAAGGGTCCCCTTATCTAAAGCAAATCTAACACCTAAGTCAGTAAACGCCAAAACGTCTACCACCTAAGGTCAGTAAACGCAGGAAGCCTAACGCCTAAGGTCAGTTAACTTAGAAGGCCTAACACCTAATGCAGTAAACTCAGAATATCTAACATCATTAAAATTCTAGTCTTTGACGGTAGTCGGGGCTTCAAAGCGCCTCTAATCCATCTATGGCAGTAAACTCAGAATGTCTATACAGTTAAACACGGGTCTTTGTCATTAGCCAAGGCCGTAAGTGCCTCTGATCCACCTGATGGCAGTGAACTCAGAATGCCTAACACACCGTTGAAACCTGGTCTGTGTCAGAAGCCAGGGGCTTGAAAACCCTCTAATCCAACCAAACTCAAGGTTAATAAACCCAAAGAGTGGCAACCCCTTAACTTATGACTTTGTTTAAACTAAGATTCAGGCTTATTAAATAATGTGACAGAGTAAAGAGGGCCTACAGCAACATCTAGACATCCTGCACACTTTCTGTCAAACATGGGCCCCTATCAGTTAACCTTAAAAAGACCAAAATCATGACATTCCAAAAAAGGCCCAGTCGTCAAACCCAACATCACAATTTCAAACTAAACAAAATGCCCTTAGAACACATCAGAACTACACATATCTCGGTATAAACATAAGTAACACTGGGAACTTAAACAGGCTGTGAACGACCTGAGAGACAAGGCACGAAGAGCTTTTTAACGCAATCAAAAGATATAAAAAATTGACATCCCAGCAGGAATCTGGCTCAAAATAATCCAATCAGTTATAGAACCAATCACACTGTATGGATGAACTAGGACTATACCCTCTAATAATTAAAATACAAAAAAGATTCAATTCTAATTCTACACTCCACCTTAAAAACAGTGATACAGAGACACTCCATCATAAAGCCTTAGCCATCAAGAGCTGAACCCAGAGAGAAGCCCACTCATCCAACTCATATCAGAACTAACTCTACAACCCAAAACATGCCAAACTGAACCCCAAACCCCAGCCGACTAAACCAAATCATAAAACACAAAAGAAAAATATCTCACACACTGGACGGAAGCAACAGCTCAGCAAAGCAAACTGGAATGCTATCTGTCATTAGACAGAGAATATAAACTGGCAGAATACCTCAAAACCGTATCAGACCCTAAACAAAGAAAGTGTTGACCATGTACAGACTCAGTGATCACAAGCTCACTGTAAGACGGGCAGCACACCAGACACATGGACACCAAGAAAGAGCGACTGTGTCCACACTGCACACAGAATCAAGTGGAAACAGAGCTGCACTTTTTAACCTCATGTCCAAACACACACATCAGAGAAACATTCTTCCCCCAGTTTACAAACTTCCACAAAGACTTCAGCCAGTTTCACAAAGGACAAGATTTCATACATACTGGGAGAAAACTCAACCCTGGCTGCAAGATATGTCAAATCCTGTCATGACAAGAGAACGACCAGCACAACACAACAAAACCCTGTACAACACACACACAAACTGACACTATATGGCAGGATCCTGTCACTCTCCTGAGAACTTTAATCAATACTTTGCTCTTTTTCTACTTGTATTGATATATATATACCATAGATTCTTATATACTTTTATTTCATTTCTATCTTAACCTAGATTGTAAAGAATGTTTATATTTAACCTTCCTGTTGCTTTGGCACGTAAGATTGATTTTATTTCATGCCAATAAAACTTCCACGAACCTGAAGTCCCTTACGAGACCCCGGAAAGCAGTAAGCAAATAAACAAAAAACCAGAACAGGTCCCCCTTTTAAGACTAGTCTACTTTTCGGCAACAAACTGACAAGATGGTAAGTTTTCGGAAAACAAACCACCAAGGTGTAAGCTAGTACAGTGAATGAGGAGATGCAAGCAAGCCAAGAAACAGCAGAAATATTTGCACCCTCCGTGATTCCTGGAAGGGAATGATGTCTGTTTGGGTTGCGATTGTTCTTGGAAGAGCAGATTGGATGAAAAAATCCAAGGTTGGCTCCAGCAGATCAGATGTCTTGATCATAAGCTGAGATCCAGGAGTCCCTCGCGAGACCCGGGAAGCCAGTGAACAGAAAACTGGCAGATGGTGAGCTCCCAAAAAAAGATATACCATCAAGGTGTACGTCCACATTTTTATTAATTAAGGAATGCTATTAGCTACAGCACCAAGCAATGCTTTGAAACAACAATTGATCATCACTGTAGGTGGTTGGCAGCAGGTCGGATATCTTGATCAAAAGCTATAAGCTGAGATCCAAGGATCTCGGGATACCAGTGAGCAGATAAACAGAAAACCAAAATAAGTCCCCCTTAAAGACTAGTCTACTTTTCGGCAACAACTGACAAGATGGTAAGTTTTCGGAAACAAACCACCAAGGTCTAAGCTAGTACGGTGAATGAGGAGATGCAAAGCAAGCCAAGAACCGTAGCATTTCAAGGCCGAAACGCCCGAGGATTTGGGGTAAACTACTGCTGAAGATGTGTCTCAAATATTCCCTCAGATATACACATGAGGGACTAGACAATCAAGGGTCCCCTTATCTAAAGCCAAATCTAACACCTAAAGTCAGTCAAACCCAAAACGTCTAACACCTAAGGTCAGTAAACGCAGGAAGCCTAACGCCTAAGGTCAGTTAACTTAGAAGGCCTAACACCTAATGGCAGTAACTCAGAATATCTAACATCATTAAAATTCTAGTCTTTGACGTTAGTCGGGGCTTCAAAGCGCCTCTAATCCATCTATGGCAGTAACTCAGAATGTCTATACAGTTAAAACAACGGGTCTTTGTCATTAGCCAGGCCGTAAAGTGCCTCTGATCCACCTGATGGCAGTGAACTCAGAATGCCTAACACCGTTGAAACACTGGTCTGTGTCAGAAGCCAGGGCCTTGAAAACCCTCTAATCCAACCAATCTCAAGGTTAATAAACCCAAAGAGTGGCAACCCCTTAACTTATGACTTTGTTTAAACTAAGATTCAGGCTTATTAATAATGTGACAGAGTAAAGAGGGCCTACAGCAACATCTAGACATCCTGCACACTTTCTGTCAAACA
The DNA here is from genome assembly GCA_026939265.1 of Oreonectes daqikongensis. Classification (NCBI taxonomy): domain Eukaryota; kingdom Metazoa; phylum Chordata; class Actinopteri; order Cypriniformes; family Nemacheilidae; genus Oreonectes; species Oreonectes daqikongensis. The sequence continues at coordinate 5,947 of JAOTQM010000656.1, forward strand.
TGGGCCCTATCAGTTATTAACCTTAAAAATACAAAATCATGACATTCCAAAAAAGGCCCAGTCGTCAAACCCAACATCACAATTTCAAACTAAACAAATGCCCTTAGAACACATCCGAACTACACTTATCTCGGTAAAACATAAGTAACACTGGGAACTTAAACAAGGCTGTGAACGACCTGAGAGACAAGGCACGAGAGCTTTTAAACGCAATCAAAAAGAATATAAAAATTGACATCCCAGCGGAATCTGGCTCAAAATAATCCAATCAGTTATAGAACCAATCACACTGTATGGATGAACTAGGACTATACCCTCTAATAATTAAAATACAAAAAAGCGATTCAATTCTACACTCACCTTAAAAACAGTGATACAGAGACACTCCATCATAAGCCTTAAGCCATCAGAGCTGAACCCAGAGAGAAGCCCACTCATCCAACTCATATCAGAACTAACTCTACAACCCAAACATGCCAAACTGAACCCCAAACCCCAGCCCGACTAAACCAAATCATAAAAACACAAAAAGAAAAATATCTCACACTGGACGGAAGCAACAGCTCAGCAAAGCAAACTGGAATGCTATCTGTCATTAGACAAGAGAATATAAACTGGCAGAATACCTCAAAACCGTATCAGACCCTAAACAAAGAAAAGTGTTGACCATGTACAGACTCAGTGATCACAAGCTCACTGTAGAGACGGGCATACACAGACAGACATGGACACCAAGAGAAGAGCGACTGTGTCCACACTGCACACAGAATCAAGTGGAAACAGAGCTGCACTTTTTAACCTCATGTCCAAACGACACACACATCAGAGAAACATTCTTCCCCCAGTTTACAAACTTCCACAAAGACTTCAGCCAGTTTCAACAAAAGGACAAGATTTTCATACATACTGGGAGAAAACTCAACCCTGGCTGCAAGATATGTCAAATCCTGTCATGACAAGAGAACGACCAGCACAACACAACAAAACACTGTACAACACACACACAAACTGACACTATATGGCAGGATCCTGTCACTCTCACTGAGAACTTTAATCAATACTTTGCTCTTTTTCTACTTGTATTGATATATATATACATATAGATTCTTATATACTTTTATTTCATTTCTATCTTAACCTAGATTGTAAGAATGTTTATATTTAACCTTCCTGTGCTTTGGCAACGTAAGATTGATTTTTATTCATGCCAATAACTTCCACGAACCTGAAGTCCCTTACGAGACCCGGGAAAGCAGTAAGCAAATAAACAAAAAACCAGAACAGGTCCCCCTTTAAGACTAGTCTACTTTTCGGCAACAAACTGACAAGATGGTAAGTTTTCGGAAAACAAACCACCAAGGTGTAAGCTAGTACAGTGAATGAGGAGATGCAAGCAAGCCAAGAAACAGCAGAAATAATTGCACCCAACCCTCCGGTGATTCCTGGAAGGGAATGATGTCTGTTTGGGTTGCGATTGTTCTTGGAGAGCAGATTGGATGAAAAAATCCCAATTGGCTCCAGCAGATCAGATGTCTTGATCATAAGCTCAAGATCCAAGAGTCCCTCGCGAGACCCGGGCCAGGAAGCCAGTGAAAAACTGGCAAGATGGTGAGCTCCCAAAAAAAATATACCATCAAGGTGTAACTCCACATTTTATAATTAGGGAATGCTATTAGCTACAGCAACAAGCAATGCTTTGAAACAACAATTGAGCATCACTTGTAGGTTGGTTGCAGCAGGTCGGATATCTTGATCAAAGCTATAAGCTGAGATCCAAGGATCTCGGGATACCAGTGAGCATATACAGAAAACCAAATAAGTCCCCTTAAAGACTAGTCTACTTTTCTCAACAAACTGACAAGATGGTAAGTTTTCGGAAAACAAACCACCAGGTGTCTAAGCTAGTACGGTGAATGAGGAGATGCAAGCAAGCCAAGAACCGTAGCAGTTCAAGGCCGAAACGCCCGAGGATTTTGGGTAAACTACTGCTGAAGATGTGTCTCAAATATTTCCCTCAGATATACACATGAGGGACTAGCATCAAGGGTCCCCTTATCTAAAGCCAAATCTAACACCTAAAGTCAGTAAACCCAAAACGTCTAACACCTAAGGTCAGTAAACGCAGGAAGCCTAACGCCTAGGTCAGTTAACTTAGAAGGCCTAACACCTAATGGCAGTAAACTCAGAATATCTAACATCATTAAAATTCTAGTCTTTGACGGTAGTCGGGGCTTCAAAGCGCCTCTAATCCATCTATGGCAGTAAACTCAGAATGTCTTAACAGTTAAAACACGTTCTTTGTCATTAGCCAAGGCCGTAAAGTGCCTCTGATCCACCTGATGGCAGTGAACTCAGAATGCCTAACACCGTTGAAACACTGGTCTGTGTCAGAAGCCAGGGCCTTGAAACCCTCTAATCCACCCCAAGCTCAAGTTAATAAACCCAAAGAGTGGCAACCCCTTAACTTATGACTTTGTTTAAACTAAGATTCAGGCTTATTAAAATAATGTGACAGAGTAAAGAGGGCCTACAGCAACATCTAGACATCCTGCACACTTTCTGTCAACATGGGCCCTATCAGTTTAACCTTAAAAGACCAAAATCATGACATTCCAAAAAAGGCCCCAGTCGTCAAACCCACATCACAATTTCAAACTAAACAAATGCCCTTAGAACACATCCAGAACTACACGTATCTCGGTATAAACATAAGTAAACTTGGAACTTAAACAAGGCTGTGAACGACCTGAGAGACAAGGCACGAAGAGCTTTTTACGCAATCAAAAAGAATATAAAAATTGACATCCCAGCAGGAATCTGGCTCAAATAATCCAATCAGTTATAGAACCAATCACACTGTATGGATGAACTAGGACTATACCCTCTAATAATTAAAATACAAAAGAGCGATTCAATTCTACACTCACCTTAAAACAGTGATACAGAGACACTCCATCATAAAGCCTTAAGCCATCAAGAGCTGAACCCAGAGAGAAGCCCACTCATCCAACTCATATCAGAACTAACTCTACAACCCAAAACATGCCAAACTGAACCCCCAACCCCAGCCCGACTAAACCAAATCATAAAAAACACAAAAAGAAAAATATCTCACACCACTGGACGGAAGCAACAGCTCAGCAAAGCAAACTGGAATGCTATCTGTCATTAGACAGAGAATATAACTGGCAGAATACCTCAAAACCCAATATCAGACCCTAAACAAAGAAAAGTGTTGACCATGTACAGACTCAGTGATCACAAGCTCACTGTAGAACGGGCAGACACAGACAGACATGAACACCAAGAGAAGAGCGACTGTGTCCACACTGCACACAGAATCAAGTGGAAACAGAGCTGCACTTTTTAACCTCATGTCCAAACACACACACACACATCAGAGAACATTCTTCCCCCAGTTTACAAACTCCACAAAGACTTCAGCCCAGTTTCAACAAAAGGACAAGATTTCATACATACTGGGAGAAAACTCAACCCTGGCTGCAAGATATGTCAACCTGTCATGACAAGAAACGACCAGCACAACACAACAAAACACTGTACAACACACACACAAACTGACACTATATGGCAGGATCCTGTCACTCTCACTGAGAACTTTAATCATACTTTGCTCTTTTTCTACTTGTATTGATATATATACATATATATTCTTATATACTTTTATTTCATTTCTATCTTAACCTAGATTGTAAAGAATGTTTATATTTAACCTTCCTGTGCTTTGGCAACGTAAGATTGATTTTATTTCATGCCAATAAAACTTCCACGAACCTGAAGTCCCTTACGAGACCCAGGAAAGCAGTAAGCAAATAAACAAAAAACCAGAACAGGTCCCCCTTTAAGACTAGTCTACTTTTCGGCAACAAACTGACAAGATGGTAAGTTTTCGGAAAACAAACCACCAAGGTGTAAGCTAGTACAGTGAATGAGGAGATGCAAGCAAGCCAAGAAACAGCAGAAATAATTGCACCCTCCGGTGATTCCTGGAAGGGAATGATGTCTGTTTGGGTTGCGATTGTTCTTGGAAGAGCAGATTGGATGAAAAAAATCCAAGGTTGGCTCCAGCAGATCAGATGTCTTGATCATAAGCTGAGATCCAAGAGTCCCTCGCGAGACCCGGGAAGCCAGTGAACAGAAAACTGGCAAGATGGTGAGCTCCCAAAAAAAAGATATACCATCAAGGTGTAACGTCCACATTTTATTAATTAAGGGAATGCTATTAGCTACAGCAACAAGCAATGCTTTGAAACAACAATTGAGCATCACTTGTAGGTTGGTTGCAGCAGGTCGGATATCTTGATCAAAAGCTATAAGCTGAGATCCAAGGATCTCGGGATACCAGTGAGCAGATAAACAGAAAACCAAAATAAGTCCCCTTAAAGACTAGTCTACTTTTCGGCAACAAACTGACAAGATGGTAAGTTTTCGGAAAACAAACCACCAAGGTCTAAGCTAGTACGGTGAATGAGGAGATGCAAGCAAGCCAAGAACCGGTAGCAGTTCAAGGCCGAAACGCCCGAGGAGTTTGGGGTAAACTACTGCTGAAGATGTGTCTCAAATATTTCCCTCAGATATACACATGAGGGACTAGACATCAAGGGTCCCCTTATCTAAAGCCAAATCTAACACCTAAAGTCAGTAAACCCAAAACGTCTAACACCTAAGGTCAGTAAACGCAGGAAGCCTAACGCCTAAGGTCAGTTAACTTAGAAGGCCTAACACCTAATGGCAGTAAACTCAGAATATCTAACATCATTAAAATTCTAGTCTTTGACGGTAGTCGGGGCTTCAAAGCGCCTCTAATCCATCTATGGCAGTAAACTCAGAATGTCTATACAGTTAAAACACGGGTCTTTGTCATTAGCCAAGGCCGTAAAGTGCCTCTGATCCACCTGATGGCAGTGAACTCAGAATGCCTAACACCGTTGAAACACTGGTCTGTGTCAGAAGCCAGGGCCTTGAAAACCCTCTAATCCAACCAAAGCTCAAGGTTAATAAACCCAAAGAGTGGCAACCCCTTAACTTATGACTTTGTTTAAACTAAGATTCAGGCTTATTAAATAATGTGACAGAGTAAAGAGGGCCTACAGCAACATCTAGACATCCTGCACACTTTCTGTCAAACATGGGCCCTATCAGTTAACCTTAAAAAGACCAAAATCATGACATTCCAAAAAAGGCCCAGTCGTCAAACCCAACATCACAATTTCAAACTAAACAAAATGCCCTTAGAACACATCCAGAACTACACGTATCTCGGTATAAACATAAGTAACACTGGGAACTTAAACAAGGCTGTGAACGACCTGAGAGACAAGGCACGAAGAGCTTTTTACGCAATCAAAAAGAATATAAAAATTGACATCCCAGCAGGAATCTGGCTCAAAATAATCCAATCAGTTATAGAACCAATCACACTGTATGGATGAACTAGGACTATACCCTCTAATAATTAAAATACAAAAAAGAGCGATTCAATTCTACACTCACCTTAAAAACAGTGATACAGAGACACTCCATCATAAAGCCTTAAGCCATCAAGAGCTGAACCCAGAGAGAAGCCCACTCATCCAACTCATATCAGAACTAACTCTACAACCCAAAACATGCCAAACTGAACCCCAAACCCCAGCCCGACTAAACCAAATCATAAAAACACAAAAAGAAAAATATCTCACACACTGGACGGAAGCAACAGCTCAGCAAAGCAAACTGGAATGCTATCTGTCATTAGACAGAGAATATAAACTGGCAGAATACCTCAAAACCGTATCAGACCCTAAACAAAGAAAAGTGTTGACCATGTACAGACTCAGTGATCACAAGCTCACTGTAGAGACGGGCAGACACAGACAGACATGGACACCAAGAGAAGAGCGACTGTGTCCACACTGCACACAGAATCAAGTGGAAACAGAGCTGCACTTTTTAACCTCATGTCCAAACGACACACACATCAGAGAAACATTCTTCCCCCAGTTTACAAACTTCCACAAAGACTTCAGCCAGTTTCAACAAAAGGACAAGATTTCATACATACTGGGAGAAAACTCAACCCTGGCTGCAAGATATGTCAAATCCTGTCATGACAAGAGAACGACCAGCACAACACAACAAAACACTGTACAACACACACACAAACTGACACTATATGGCAGGATCCTGTCACTCTCACTGAGAACTTTAATCAATACTTTGCTCTTTTTCTACTTGTATTGATATATATATATATACATATAGATTCTTATATACTTTTATTTCATTTCTATCTTAACCTAGATTGTAAAGAATGTTTATATTTAACCTTCCTGTGCTTTGGCAACGTAAGATTGATTTTATTCATGCCAATAAAACTTCCACGAACCTGAAGTCCCTTACGAGACCCAGGAAAGCAGTAAGCAAATAAACAAAAAACCAGAACAGGTCCCCCTTTAAGACTAGTCTACTTTTCGGCAACAAACTGACAAGATGGTAAGTTTTCGGAAAACAAACCACCAAGGTGTAAGCTAGTACAGTGAATGAGGAGATGCAAGCAAGCCAAGAAACAGCAGAAATAATTGCACCCTCCGGTGATTCCTGGAAGGGAATGATGTCTGTTTGGGTTGCGATTGTTCTTGGAAGAGCAGATTGGATGAAAAAAATCCAAGGTTGGCTCCAGCAGATCAGATGTCTTGATCATAAGCTGAGATCCAAGAGTCCCTCGCGAGACCCGGGAAGCCAGTGAACAGAAAACTGGCAAGATGGTGAGCTCCCAAAAAAAAGATATACCATCAAGGTGTAACGTCCACATTTTATTAATTAAGGGAATGCTATTAGCTACAGCAACAAGCAATGCTTTGAAACAACAATTGAGCATCACTTGTAGGTTGGTTGCAGCAGGTCGGATATCTTGATCAAAAGCTATAAGCTGAGATCCAAGGATCTCGGGATACCAGTGAGCAGATAAACAGAAAACCAAAATAAGTCCCCTTAAAGACTAGTCTACTTTTCGGCAACAAACTGACAAGATGGTAAGTTTTCGGAAAACAAACCACCAAGGTCTAAGCTAGTACGGTGAATGAGGAGATGCAAGCAAGCCAAGAACCGGTAGCAGTTCAAGGCCGAAACGCCCGAGGAGTTTGGGGTAAACTACTGCTGAAGATGTGTCTCAAATATTTCCCTCAGATATACACATGAGGGACTAGACATCAAGGGTCCCCTTATCTAAAGCCAAATCTAACACCTAAAGTCAGTAAACCCAAAACGTCTAACACCTAAGGTCAGTAAACGCAGGAAGCCTAACGCCTAAGGTCAGTTAACTTAGAAGGCCTAACACCTAATGGCAGTAAACTCAGAATATCTAACATCATTAAAATTCTAGTCTTTGACGGTAGTCGGGGCTTCAAAGCGCCTCTAATCCATCTATGGCAGTAAACTCAGAATGTCTATACAGTTAAAACACGGGTCTTTGTCATTAGCCAAGGCCGTAAAGTGCCTCTGATCCACCTGATGGCAGTGAACTCAGAATGCCTAACACCGTTGAAACACTGGTCTGTGTCAGAAGCCAGGGCCTTGAAAACCCTCTAATCCAACCAAAGCTCAAGGTTAATAAACCCAAAGAGTGGCAACCCCTTAACTTATGACTTTGTTTAAACTAAGATTCAGGCTTATTAAATAATGTGACAGAGTAAAGAGGGCCTACAGCAACATCTAGACATCCTGCACACTTTCTGTCAAACATGGGCCCTATCAGTTAACCTTAAAAAGACCAAAATCATGACATTCCAAAAAAGGCCCAGTCGTCAAACCCAACATCACAATTTCAAACTAAACAAAATGCCCTTAGAACACATCCAGAACTACACGTATCTCGGTATAAACATAAGTAACACTGGGAACTTAAACAAGGCTGTGAACGACCTGAGAGACAAGGCACGAAGAGCTTTTTACGCAATCAAAAAGAATATAAAAATTGACATCCCAGCAGGAATCTGGCTCAAAATAATCCAATCAGTTATAGAACCAATCACACTGTATGGATGAACTAGGACTATACCCTCTAATAATTAAAATACAAAAAAGAGCGATTCAATTCTACACTCACCTTAAAAACAGTGATACAGAGACACTCCATCATAAAGCCTTAAGCCATCAAGAGCTGAACCCAGAGAGAAGCCCACTCATCCAACTCATATCAGAACTAACTCTACAACCCAAAACATGCCAAACTGAACCCCAAACCCCAGCCCGACTAAACCAAATCATAAAAACACAAAAAGAAAAATATCTCACACACTGGACGGAAGCAACAGCTCAGCAAAGCAAACTGGAATGCTATCTGTCATTAGACAGAGAATATAAACTGGCAGAATACCTCAAAACCGTATCAGACCCTAAACAAAGAAAAGTGTTGACCATGTACAGACTCAGTGATCACAAGCTCACTGTAGAGACGGGCAGACACAGACAGACATGGACACCAAGAGAAGAGCGACTGTGTCCACACTGCACACAGAATCAAGTGGAAACAGAGCTGCACTTTTTAACCTCATGTCCAAACGACACACACATCAGAGAAACATTCTTCCCCCAGTTTACAAACTTCCACAAAGACTTCAGCCAGTTTCAACAAAAGGACAAGATTTCATACATACTGGGAGAAAACTCAACCCTGGCTGCAAGATATGTCAAATCCTGTCATGACAAGAGAACGACCAGCACAACACAACAAAACACTGTACAACACACACACAAACTGACACTATATGGCAGGATCCTGTCACTCTCACTGAGAACTTTAATCAATACTTTGCTCTTTTTCTACTTGTATTGATATATATATATATATAGATTCTTATATACTTTTATTTCATTTCTATCTTAACCTAGATTGTAAAGAATGTTTATATTTAACCTTCCTGTGCTTTGGCAACGTAAGATTGATTTTATTCATGCCAATAAAACTTCCACGAACCTGAAGTCCCTTACGAGACCCAGGAAAGCAGTAAGCAAATAAACAAAAAACCAGAACAGGTCCCCCTTTAAGACTAGTCTACTTTTCGGCAACAAACTGACAAGATGGTAAGTTTTCGGAAAACAAACCACCAAGGTGTAAGCTAGTACAGTGAATGAGGAGATGCAAGCAAGCCAAGAAACAGCAGAAATAATTGCACCCTCCGGTGATTCCTGGAAGGGAATGATGTCTGTTTGGGTTGCGATTGTTCTTGGAAGAGCAGATTGGATGAAAAAAATCCAAGGTTGGCTCCAGCAGATCAGATGTCTTGATCATAAGCTGAGATCCAAGAGTCCCTCGCGAGACCCGGGAAGCCAGTGAACAGAAAACTGGCAAGATGGTGAGCTCCCAAAAAAAAGATATACCATCAAGGTGTAACGTCCACATTTTATTAATTAAGGGAATGCTATTAGCTACAGCAACAAGCAATGCTTTGAAACAACAATTGAGCATCACTTGTAGGTTGGTTGCAGCAGGTCGGATATCTTGATCAAAAGCTATAAGCTGAGATCCAAGGATCTCGGGATACCAGTGAGCAGATAAACAGAAAACCAAAATAAGTCCCCTTAAAGACTAGTCTACTTTTCGGCAACAAACTGACAAGATGGTAAGTTTTCGGAAAACAAACCACCAAGGTCTAAGCTAGTACGGTGAATGAGGAGATGCAAGCAAGCCAAGAACCGGTAGCAGTTCAAGGCCGAAACGCCCGAGGAGTTTGGGGTAAACTACTGCTGAAGATGTGTCTCAAATATTTCCCTCAGATATACACATGAGGGACTAGACATCAAGGGTCCCCTTATCTAAAGCCAAATCTAACACCTAAAGTCAGTAAACCCAAAACGTCTAACACCTAAGGTCAGTAAACGCAGGAAGCCTAACGCCTAAGGTCAGTTAACTTAGAAGGCCTAACACCTAATGGCAGTAAACTCAGAATATCTAACATCATTAAAATTCTAGTCTTTGACGGTAGTCGGGGCTTCAAAGCGCCTCTAATCCATCTATGGCAGTAAACTCAGAATGTCTATACAGTTAAAACACGGGTCTTTGTCATTAGCCAAGGCCGTAAAGTGCCTCTGATCCACCTGATGGCAGTGAACTCAGAATGCCTAACACCGTTGAAACACTGGTCTGTGTCAGAAGCCAGGGCCTTGAAAACCCTCTAATCCAACCAAAGCTCAAGGTTAATAAACCCAAAGAGTGGCAACCCCTTAACTTATGACTTTGTTTAAACTAAGATTCAGGCTTATTAAATAATGTGACAGAGTAAAGAGGGCCTACAGCAACATCTAGACATCCTGCACACTTTCTGTCAAACATGGGCCCTATCAGTTAACCTTAAAAAGACCAAAATCATGACATTCCAAAAAAGGCCCAGTCGTCAAACCCAACATCACAATTTCAAACTAAACAAAATGCCCTTAGAACACATCCAGAACTACACGTATCTCGGTATAAACATAAGTAACACTGGGAACTTAAACAAGGCTGTGAACGACCTGAGAGACAAGGCACGAAGAGCTTTTTACGCAATCAAAAAGAATATAAAAATTGACATCCCAGCAGGAATCTGGCTCAAAATAATCCAATCAGTTATAGAACCAATCACACTGTATGGATGAACTAGGACTATACCCTCTAATAATTAAAATACAAAAAAGAGCGATTCAATTCTACACTCACCTTAAAAACAGTGATACAGAGACACTCCATCATAAAGCCTTAAGCCATCAAGAGCTGAACCCAGAGAGAAGCCCACTCATCCAACTCATATCAGAACTAACTCTACAACCCAAAACATGCCAAACTGAACCCCAAACCCCAGCCCGACTAAACCAAATCATAAAAACACAAAAAGAAAAATATCTCACACACTGGACGGAAGCAACAGCTCAGCAAAGCAAACTGGAATGCTATCTGTCATTAGACAGAGAATATAAACTGGCAGAATACCTCAAAACCGTATCAGACCCTAAACAAAGAAAAGTGTTGACCATGTACAGACTCAGTGATCACAAGCTCACTGTAGAGACGGGCAGACACAGACAGACATGGACACCAAGAGAAGAGCGACTGTGTCCACACTGCACACAGAATCAAGTGGAAACAGAGCTGCACTTTTTAACCTCATGTCCAAACGACACACACATCAGAGAAACATTCTTCCCCCAGTTTACAAACTTCCACAAAGACTTCAGCCAGTTTCAACAAAAGGACAAGATTTCATACATACTGGGAGAAAACTCAACCCTGGCTGCAAGATATGTCAAATCCTGTCATGACAAGAGAACGACCAGCACAACACAACAAAACACTGTACAACACACACACAAACTGACACTATATGGCAGGATCCTGTCACTCTCACTGAGAACTTTAATCAATACTTTGCTCTTTTTCTACTTGTATTGATATATATACATATAGATTCTTATATACTTTTATTTCATTTCTATCTTAACCTAGATTGTAAAGAATGTTTATATTTAACCTTCCTGTGCTTTGGCAACGTAAGATTGATTTTATTCATGCCAATAAAACTTCCACGAACCTGAAGTCCCTTACGAGACCCAGGAAAGCAGTAAGCAAATAAACAAAAAACCAGAACAGGTCCCCCTTTAAGACTAGTCTACTTTTCGGCAACAAACTGACAAGATGGTAAGTTTTCGGAAAACAAACCACCAAGGTGTAAGCTAGTACAGTGAATGAGGAGATGCAAGCAAGCCAAGAAACAGCAGAAATAATTGCACCCTCCGGTGATTCCTGGAAGGGAATGATGTCTGTTTGGGTTGCGATTGTTCTTGGAAGAGCAGATTGGATGAAAAAAATCCAAGGTTGGCTCCAGCAGATCAGATGTCTTGATCATAAGCTGAGATCCAAGAGTCCCTCGCGAGACCCGGGAAGCCAGTGAACAGAAAACTGGCAAGATGGTGAGCTCCCAAAAAAAGATATACCATCAAGGTGTAACGTCCACATTTTATTAATTAAGGGAATGCTATTAGCTACAGCAACAAGCAATGCTTTGAAACAACAATTGAGCATCACTTGTAGGTTGGTTGCAGCAGGTCGGATATCTTGATCAAAAGCTATAAGCTGAGATCCAAGGATCTCGGGATACCAGTGAGCAGATAAACAGAAAACCAAAATAAGTCCCCTTAAAGACTAGTCTACTTTTCGGCAACAAACTGACAAGATGGTAAGTTTTCGGAAAACAAACCACCAAGGTCTAAGCTAGTACGGTGAATGAGGAGATGCAAGCAAGCCAAGAACCGGTAGCAGTTCAAGGCCGAAACGCCCGAGGAGTTTGGGGTAAACTACTGCTGAAGATGTGTCTCAAATATTTCCCTCAGATATACACATGAGGGACTAGACATCAAGGGTCCCCTTATCTAAAGCCAAATCTAACACCTAAAGTCAGTAAACCCAAAACGTCTAACACCTAAGGTCAGTAAACGCAGGAAGCCTAACGCCTAAGGTCAGTTAACTTAGAAGGCCTAACACCTAATGGCAGTAAACTCAGAATATCTAACATCATTAAAATTCTAGTCTTTGACGGTAGTCGGGGCTTCAAAGCGCCTCTAATCCATCTATGGCAGTAAACTCAGAATGTCTATACAGTTAAAACACGGGTCTTTGTCATTAGCCAAGGCCGTAAAGTGCCTCTGATCCACCTGATGGCAGTGAACTCAGAATGCCTAACACCGTTGAAACACTGGTCTGTGTCAGAAGCCAGGGCCTTGAAAACCCTCTAATCCAACCAAAGCTCAAGGTTAATAAACCCAAAGAGTGGCAACCCCTTAACTTATGACTTTGTTTAAACTAAGATTCAGGCTTATTAAATAATGTGACAGAGTAAAGAGGGCCTACAGCAACATCTAGACATCCTGCACACTTTCTGTCAAACATGGGCCCTATCAGTTAACCTTAAAAAGACCAAAATCATGACATTCCAAAAAAGGCCCAGTCGTCAAACCCAACATCACAATTTCAAACTAAACAAAATGCCCTTAGAACACATCCAGAACTACACGTATCTCGGTATAAACATAAGTAACACTGGGAACTTAAACAAGGCTGTGAACGACCTGAGAGACAAGGCACGAAGAGCTTTTTACGCAATCAAAAAGAATATAAAAATTGACATCCCAGCAGGAATCTGGCTCAAAATAATCCAATCAGTTATAGAACCAATCACACTGTATGGATGAACTAGGACTATACCCTCTAATAATTAAAATACAAAAAAGAGCGATTCAATTCTACACTCACCTTAAAAACAGTGATACAGAGACACTCCATCATAAAGCCTTAAGCCATCAAGAGCTGAACCCAGAGAGAAGCCCACTCATCCAACTCATATCAGAACTAACTCTACAACCCAAAACATGCCAAACTGAACCCCAAACCCCAGCCCGACTAAACCAAATCATAAAAACACAAAAAGAAAAATATCTCACACACTGGACGGAAGCAACAGCTCAGCAAAGCAAACTGGAATGCTATCTGTCATTAGACAGAGAATATAAACTGGCAGAATACCTCAAAACCGTATCAGACCCTAAACAAAGAAAAGTGTTGACCATGTACAGACTCAGTGATCACAAGCTCACTGTAGAGACGGGCAGACACAGACAGACATGGACACCAAGAGAAGAGCGACTGTGTCCACACTGCACACAGAATCAAGTGGAAACAGAGCTGCACTTTTTAACCTCATGTCCAAACGACACACACATCAGAGAAACATTCTTCCCCCAGTTTACAAACTTCCACAAAGACTTCAGCCAGTTTCAACAAAAGGACAAGATTTCATACATACTGGGAGAAAACTCAACCCTGGCTGCAAGATATGTCAAATCCTGTCATGACAAGAGAACGACCAGCACAACACAACAAAACACTGTACAACACACACACAAACTGACACTATATGGCAGGATCCTGTCACTCTCACTGAGAACTTTAATCAATACTTTGCTCTTTTTCTACTTGTATTGATATATATATATACATATAGATTCTTATATACTTTTATTTCATTTCTATCTTAACCTAGATTGTAAAGAATGTTTATATTTAACCTTCCTGTGCTTTGGCAACGTAAGATTGATTTTTTCATGCCAATAAAACTTCCACGAACCTGAAGTCCCTTACGAGACCCAGGAAACAGTAAGCAAATAAACAAAAAACCAGAACAGGTCCCCCTTTAAGACTAGTCTACTTTTCGGCAACAAACTGACAAGATGGTAAGTTTTCGGAAAACAAACCACCAAGGTGTAAGCTAGTACAGTGAATGAGGAGATGCAAGCAAGCCAAGAAACAGCAGAAATAATTGCACCCTCCGGTGATTCCTGGAAGGGAATGATGTCTGTTTGGGTTGCGATTGTTCTTGGAAGAGCAGATTGGATGAAAAAAATCCAAGGTTGGCTCCAGCAGATCAGATGTCTTGATCATAAGCTGAGATCCAAGAGTCCCTCGCGAGACCCGGGAAGCCAGTGAACAGAAAACTGGCAAGATGGTGAGCTCCCAAAAAAAGATATACCATCAAGGTGTAACGTCCACATTTTATTAATTAAGGGAATGCTATTAGCTACAGCAACAAGCAATGCTTTGAAACAACAATTGAGCATCACTTGTAGGTTGGTTGCAGCAGGTCGGATATCTTGATCAAAAGCTATAAGCTGAGATCCAAGGATCTCGGGATACCAGTGAGCAGATAAACAGAAAACCAAAATAAGTCCCCTTAAAGACTAGTCTACTTTTCGGCAACAAACTGACAAGATGGTAAGTTTTCGGAAAACAAACCACCAAGGTCTAAGCTAGTACGGTGAATGAGGAGATGCAAGCAAGCCAAGAACCGGTAGCAGTTCAAGGCCGAAACGCCCGAGGAGTTTGGGGTAAACTACTGCTGAAGATGTGTCTCAAATATTTCCCTCAGATATACACATGAGGGACTAGACATCAAGGGTCCCCTTATCTAAAGCCAAATCTAACACCTAAAGTCAGTAAACCCAAAACGTCTAACACCTAAGGTCAGTAAACGCAGGAAGCCTAACGCCTAAGGTCAGTTAACTTAGAAGGCCTAACACCTAATGGCAGTAAACTCAGAATATCTAACATCATTAAAATTCTAGTCTTTGACGGTAGTCGGGGCTTCAAAGCGCCTCTAATCCATCTATGGCAGTAAACTCAGAATGTCTATACAGTTAAAACACGGGTCTTTGTCATTAGCCAAGGCCGTAAAGTGCCTCTGATCCACCTGATGGCAGTGAACTCAGAATGCCTAACACCGTTGAAACACTGGTCTGTGTCAGAAGCCAGGGCCTTGAAAACCCTCTAATCCAACCAAAGCTCAAGGTTAATAAACCCAAAGAGTGGCAACCCCTTAACTTATGACTTTGTTTAAACTAAGATTCAGGCTTATTAAATAATGTGACAGAGTAAAGAGGGCCTACAGCAACATCTAGACATCCTGCACACTTTCTGTCAAACATGGGCCCTATCAGTTAACCTTAAAAAGACCAAAATCATGACATTCCAAAAAAGGCCCAGTCGTCAAACCCAACATCACAATTTCAAACTAAACAAAATGCCCTTAGAACACATCCAGAACTACACGTATCTCGGTATAAACATAAGTAACACTGGGAACTTAAACAAGGCTGTGAACGACCTGAGAGACAAGGCACGAAGAGCTTTTTACGCAATCAAAAAGAATATAAAAATTGACATCCCAGCAGGAATCTGGCTCAAAATAATCCAATCAGTTATAGAACCAATCACACTGTATGGATGAACTAGGACTATACCCTCTAATAATTAAAATACAAAAAAGAGCGATTCAATTCTACACTCACCTTAAAAACAGTGATACAGAGACACTCCATCATAAAGCCTTAAGCCATCAAGAGCTGAACCCAGAGAGAAGCCCACTCATCCAACTCATATCAGAACTAACTCTACAACCCAAAACATGCCAAACTGAACCCCAAACCCCAGCCCGACTAAACCAAATCATAAAAACACAAAAAGAAAAATATCTCACACACTGGACGGAAGCAACAGCTCAGCAAAGCAAACTGGAATGCTATCTGTCATTAACAGAGAATATAAACTGGCAGAATACCTCAAAACCGTATCAGACCCTAAACAAAGAAAAGTGTTGACCATGTACAGACTCAGTGATCACAAGCTCACTGTAGAGACGGGCAGACACAGACAGACATGGACACCAAGAGAAGAGCGACTGTGTCCACACTGCACACAGAATCAAGTGGAAACAGAGCTGCACTTTTTAACCTCATGTCCAAACGACACACACATCAGAGAAACATTCTTCCCCCAGTTTACAAACTTCCACAAAGACTTCAGCCAGTTTCAACAAAAGGACAAGATTTCATACATACTGGGAGAAAACTCAACCCTGGCTGCAAGATATGTCAAATCCTGTCATGACAAGAGAACGACCAGCACAACACAACAAAACACTGTACAACACACACACAAACTGACACTATATGGCAGGATCCTGTCACTCTCACTGAGAACTTTAATCAATACTTTGCTCTTTTTCTACTTGTATTGATATATATACATATAGATTCTTATATACTTTTATTTCATTTCTATCTTAACCTAGATTGTAAAGAATGTTTATATTTAACCTTCCTGTGCTTTGGCAACGTAAGATTTATTTTATTCATGCCAATAAAACTTCCACGAACCTGAAGTCCCTTACGAGACCCAGGAAACAGTAAGCAAATAAACAAAAAACCAGAACAGGTCCCCCTTTAAGACTAGTCTACTTTTCGGCAACAAACTGACAAGATGGTAAGTTTTCGGAAAACAAACCACCAAGGTGTAAGCTAGTACAGTGAATGAGGAGATGCAAGCAAGCCAAGAAACAGCAGAAATAATTGCACCCTCCGGTGATTCCTGGAAGGGAATGATGTCTGTTTGGGTTGCGATTGTTCTTAAGAGCAGATTGGATGAAAAAAATCCAAGGTTGGCTCCAGCAGATCAGATGTCTTGATCATAAGCTGAGATCCAAGAGTCCCTCGCGAGACCCGGGAAGCCAGTGAACAGAAAACTGGCAAGATGGTGAGCTCCCAAAAAAAGATATACCATCAAGGTGTAACGTCCACATTTTATTAATTAAGGGAATGCTATTAGCTACAGCAACAAGCAATGCTTTGAAACAACAATTGAGCATCACTTGTAGGTTGGTTGCAGCAGGTCGGATATCTTGATCAAAAGCTATAAGCTGAGATCCAAGGATCTCGGGATACCAGTGAGCAGATAAACAGAAAACCAAAATAAGTCCCCTTAAAGACTAGTCTACTTTTCGGCAACAAACTGACAAGATGGTAAGTTTTCGGAAAACAAACCACCAAGGTCTAAGCTAGTACGTGAATGAGGAGATGCAAGCAAGCCAAGAACCGGTAGCAGTTCAAGGCCGAAACGCCCGAGGAGTTTGGGGTAAACTACTGCTGAAGATGTGTCTCAAATATTTCCCTCAGATATACACATGAGGGACTAGACATCAAGGGTCCCCTTATCTAAAGCCAAATCTAACACCTAAAGTCAGTAAACCCAAAATGTCTAACACCTAAGGTCAGTAAACGCAGGAAGCCTAACGCCTAAGGTCAGTTAACTTAGAAGGCCTAACACCTAATGGCAGTAAACTCAGAATATCTAACATCATTAAAATTCTAGTCTTTGACGGTAGTCGGGGCTTCAAAGCGCCTCTAATCCATCTATGGCAGTAAACTCAGAATGTCTATACAGTTAAAACACGGGTCTTTGTCATTAGCCAAGGCCGTAAAGTGCCTCTGATCCACCTGATGGCAGTGAACTCAGAATGCCTAACACCGTTGAAACACTGGTCTGTGTCAGAAGCCAGGGCCTTGAAAACCCTCTAATCCAACCAAAGCTCAAGGTTAATAAACCCAAAGAGTGGCAACCCCTTAACTTATGACTTTGTTTAAACTAAGATTCAGGCTTATTAAATAATGTGACAGAGTAAAGAGGGCCTACAGCAACATCTAGACATCCTGCACACTTTCTGTCAAACATGGGCCCTATCAGTTAACCTTAAAAAGACCAAAATCATGACATTCCAAAAAAGGCCCAGTCGTCAAACCCAACATCACAATTTCAAACTAAACAAAATGCCCTTAGAACACATCCAGAACTACACGTATCTCGGTATAAACATAAGTAACACTGGGAACTTAAACAAGGCTGTGAACGACCTGAGAGACAAGGCACGAAGAGCTTTTTACGCAATCAAAAAGAATATAAAAATTGACATCCCAGCAGGAATCTGGCTCAAAATAATCCAATCAGTTATAGAACCAATCACACTGTATGGATGAACTAGGACTATACCCTCTAATAATTAAAATACAAAAAAGAGCGATTCAATTCTACACTCACCTTAAAAACAGTGATACAGAGACACTCCATCATAAAGCCTTAAGCCATCAAGAGCTGAACCCAGAGAGAAGCCCACTCATCCAACTCATATCAGAACTAACTCTACAACCCAAAACATGCCAAACTGAACCCCAAACCCCAGCCCGACTAAACCAAATCATAAAAACACAAAAAGAAAAATATCTCACACACTGGACGGAAGCAACAGCTCAGCAAAGCAAACTGGAATGCTATCTGTCATTAACAGAGAATATAAACTGGCAGAATACCTCAAAACCGTATCAGACCCTAAACAAAGAAAAGTGTTGACCATGTACAGACTCAGTGATCACAAGCTCACTGTAGAGACGGGCAGACACAGACAGACATGGACACCAAGAGAAGAGCGACTGTGTCCACACTGCACACAGAATCAAGTGGAAACAGAGCTGCACTTTTTAACCTCATGTCCAAACTACACACACATCAGAGAAACATTCTTCCCCCAGTTTACAAACTTCCACAAAGACTTCAGCCAGTTTCAACAAAAGGACAAGATTTCATACATACTGGGAGAAAACTCAACCCTGGCTGCAAGATATGTCAAATCCTGTCATGACAAGAGAACGACCAGCACAACACAACAAAACACTGTACAACACACACACAAACTGACACTATATGGCAGGATCCTGTCACTCTCACTGAGAACTTTAATCAATACTTTGCTCTTTTTCTACTTGTATTGATATATATATATACATATAGATTCTTATATACTTTTATTTCATTTCTATCTTAACCTAGATTGTAAAGAATGTTTATATTTAACCTTCCTGTGCTTTGGCAACGTAAGATTGATTTTTTCATGCCAATAAAACTTCCACGAACCTGAAGTCCCTTACGAGACCCAGGAAACAGTAAGCAAATAAACAAAAAACCAGAACAGGTCCCCCTTTAAGACTAGTCTACTTTTCGGCAACAAACTGACAAGATGGTAAGTTTTCGGAAAACAAACCACCAAGGTGTAAGCTAGTACAGTGAATGAGGAGATGCAAGCAAGCCAAGAAACAGCAGAAATAATTGCACCCTCCGGTGATTCCTGGAAGGGAATGATGTCTGTTTGGGTTGCGATTGTTCTTGAAGAGCAGATTGGATGAAAAAAATCCAAGGTTGGCTCCAGCAGATCAGATATCTTGATCATAAGCTGAGATCCAAGAGTCCCTCGCGAGACCCGGGAAGCCAGTGAACAGAAAACTGGCAAGATGGTGAGCTCCCAAAAAAAGATATACCATCAAGGTGTAACGTCCACATTTTATTAATTAAGGGAATGCTATTAGCTACAGCAACAAGCAATGCTTTGAAACAACAATTGAGCATCACTTGTAGGTTGGTTGCAGCAGGTCGGATATCTTGATCAAAAGCTATAAGCTGAGATCCAAGGATCTCGGGATACCAGTGAGCAGATAAACAGAAAACCAAAATAAGTCCCCTTAAAGACTAGTCTACTTTTCGGCAACAAACTGACAAGATGGTAAGTTTTCGGAAAACAAACCACCAAGGTCTAAGCTAGTACAGTGAATGAGGAGATGCAAGCAAGCCAAGAACCGGTAGCAGTTCAAGGCCGAAACGCCCGAGGAGTTTGGGGTAAACTACTGCTGAAGATGTGTCTCAAATATTTCCCTCAGATATACACATGAGGGACTAGACATCAAGGGTCCCCTTATCTAAAGCCAAATCTAACACCTAAAGTCAGTAAACCCAAAACGTCTAACACCTAAGGTCAGTAAACGCAGGAAGCCTAACGCCTAAGGTCAGTTAACTTAGAAGGCCTAACACCTAATGGCAGTAAACTCAGAATATCTAACATCATTAAAATTCTAGTCTTTGACGGTAGTCGGGGCTCAAAGCGCCTCTAATCCATCTATGGCAGTAAACTCAGAATGTCTATACAGTTAAAACACGGGTCTTTGTCATTAGCCAAGGCCTTAAAGTGCCTCTGATCCACCTGATGGCAGTGAACTCAGAATGCCTAACACCGTTGAAACACTGGTCTGTGTCAGAAGCCAGGGCCTTGAAAACCCTCTAATCCAACCAAAGCTCAAGGTTAATAAACCCAAAGAGTGGCAACCCCTTAACTTATGACTTTGTTTAAACTAAGATTCAGGCTTATTAAATAATGTGACAGAGTAAAGAGGGCCTACAGCAACATCTAGACATCCTGCACACTTTCTGTCAAACATGGGCCCTATCAGTTAACCTTAAAAAGACCAAAATCATGACATTCCAAAAAAGGCCCAGTCGTCAAACCCAACATCACAATTTCAAACTAAACAAAATGCCCTTAGAACACATCCAGAACTACACGTATCTCGGTATAAACATAAGTAACACTGGGAACTTAAACAAGGCTGTGAACGACCTGAGAGACAAGGCACGAAGAGCTTTTTACGCAATCAAAAAGAATATAAAAATTGACATCCCAGCAGGAATCTGGCTCAAAATAATCCAATCAGTTATAGAACCAATCACACTGTATGGATGAACTAGGACTATACCCTCTAATAATTAAAATACAAAAAAGAGCGATTCAATTCTACACTCACCTTAAAAACAGTGATACAGAGACACTCCATCATAAAGCCTTAAGCCATCAAGAGCTGAACCCAGAGAGAAGCCCACTCATCCAACTCATATCAGAACTAACTCTACAACCCAAAACATGCCAAACTGAACCCCAAACCCCAGCCCGACTAAACCAAATCATAAAAACACAAAAAGAAAAATATCTCACACACTGGACGGAAGCAACAGCTCAGCAAAGCAAACTGGAATGCTATCTGTCATTAAACAGAGAATATAAACTGGCAGAATACCTCAAAACCGTATCAGACCCTAAACAAAGAAAAGTGTTGACCATGTACAGACTCAGTGATCACAAGCTCACTGTAGAGACGGGCAGACACAGACAGACATGGACACCAAGAGAAGAGCGACTGTGTCCACACTGCACACAGAATCAAGTGGAAACAGAGCTGCACTTTTTAACCTCATGTCCAAACTACACACACATCAGAGAAACATTCTTCCCCCAGTTTACAAACTTCCACAAAGACTTCAGCCAGTTTCAACAAAAGGACAAGATTTCATACATACTGGGAGAAAACTCAACCCTGGCTGCAAGATATGTCAAATCCTGTCATGACAAGAGAACGACCAGCACAACACAACAAAACACTGTACAACACACACACAAACTGACACTATATGGCAGGATCCTGTCACTCTCACTGAGAACTTTAATCAATACTTTGCTCTTTTTCTACTTGTATTGATATATATATATACATATAGATTCTTATATACTTTTATTTCATTTCTATCTTAACCTAGATTGTAAAGAATGTTTATATTTAACCTTCCTGTGCTTTGGCAACGTAAGATTTATTTTTTCATGCCAATAAAACTTCCACGAACCTGAAGTCCCTTACGAGACCCAGGAAACCAGTAAGCAAATAAACAAAAAACCAGAACAGGTCCCCCTTTAAGACTAGTCTACTTTTCGGCAACAAACTGACAAGATGGTAAGTTTTCGGAAAACAAACCACCAAGGTGTAAGCTAGTACAGTGAATGAGGAGATGCAAGCAAGCCAAGAAACAGCAGAAATAATTGCACCCTCCGGTGATTCCTGGAAGGGAATGATGTCTGTTTGGGTTGCGATTGTTCTTAGAAGAGCAGATTGGATGAAAAAAATCCAAGGTTGGCTCCAGCAGATCAGATATCTTGATCATAAGCTGAGATCCAAGAGTCCCTCGCGAGACCCGGGAAGCCAGTGAACAGAAAACTGGCAAGATGGTGAGCTCCCAAAAAAAGATATACCATCAAGGTGTAACGTCCACATTTTATTAATTAAGGGAATGCTATTAGCTACAGCAACAAGCAATGCTTTGAAACAACAATTGAGCATCACTTGTAGGTTGGTTCAGCAGGTCGGATATCTTGATCAAAAGCTATAAGCTGAGATCCAAGGATCTCGGGATACCAGTGAGCAGATAAACAGAAAACCAAAATAAGTCCCCTTAAAGACTAGTCTACTTTTCGGCAACAAACTGACAAGATGGTAAGTTTTCGGAAAACAAACCACCAAGGTCTAAGCTAGTACAGTGAATGAGGAGATGCAAGCAAGCCAAGAACCGGTAGCAGTTCAAGGCCGAAACGCCCGAGGAGTTTGGGGTAAACTACTGCTGAAGATGTGTCTCAAATATTTCCCTCAGATATACACATGAGGGACTAGACATCAAGGGTCCCCTTATCTAAAGCCA
This sequence comes from Oreonectes daqikongensis, assembly GCA_026939265.1. Taxonomy (NCBI): domain Eukaryota; kingdom Metazoa; phylum Chordata; class Actinopteri; order Cypriniformes; family Nemacheilidae; genus Oreonectes; species Oreonectes daqikongensis. The sequence continues at coordinate 28,700 of JAOTQM010000656.1, forward strand.
AATCTAACACCTAAAGTCAGTAAACCCAAAATGTCTAACACCTAAGGTCAGTAAACGCAGGAAGCCTAACGCCTAAGGTCAGTTAACTTAGAAGGCCTAACACCTAATGGCAGTAAACTCAGAATATCTAACATCATTAAAATTCTAGTCTTTGACGGTAGTCGGGGCTCAAAGCGCCTCTAATCCATCTATGGCAGTAAACTCAGAATGTCTATACAGTTAAAACACGGGTCTTTGTCATTAGCCAAGGCCTTAAAGTGCCTCTGATCCACCTGATGGCAGTGAACTCAGAATGCCTAACACCGTTGAAACACTGGTCTGTGTCAGAAGCCAGGGCCTTGAAAACCCTCTAATCCAACCAAAGCTCAAGGTTAATAAACCCAAAGAGTGGCAACCCCTTAACTTATGACTTTGTTTAAACTAAGATTCAGGCTTATTAAATAATGTGACAGAGTAAAGAGGGCCTACAGCAACATCTAGACATCCTGCACACTTTCTGTCAAACATGGGCCCTATCAGTTAACCTTAAAAAGACCAAAATCATGACATTCCAAAAAAGGCCCAGTCGTCAAACCCAACATCACAATTTCAAACTAAACAAAATGCCCTTAGAACACATCCAGAACTACACGTATCTCGGTATAAACATAAGTAACACTGGGAACTTAAACAAGGCTGTGAACGACCTGAGAGACAAGGCACGAAGAGCTTTTTACGCAATCAAAAAGAATATAAAAATTGACATCCCAGCAGGAATCTGGCTCAAAATAATCCAATCAGTTATAGAACCAATCACACTGTATGGATGAACTAGGACTATACCCTCTAATAATTAAAATACAAAAAAGAGCGATTCAATTCTACACTCACCTTAAAAACAGTGATACAGAGACACTCCATCATAAAGCCTTAAGCCATCAAGAGCTGAACCCAGAGAGAAGCCCACTCATCCAACTCATATCAGAACTAACTCTACAACCCAAAACATGCCAAACTGAACCCCAAACCCCAGCCCGACTAAACCAAATCATAAAAACACAAAAAGAAAAATATCTCACACACTGGACGGAAGCAACAGCTCAGCAAAGCAAACTGGAATGCTATCTGTCATTAAACAGAGAATATAAACTGGCAGAATACCTCAAAACCGTATCAGACCCTAAACAAAGAAAAGTGTTGACCATGTACAGACTCAGTGATCACAAGCTCACTGTAGAGACGGGCAGACACAGACAGACATGGACACCAAGAGAAGAGCGACTGTGTCCACACTGCACACAGAATCAAGTGGAAACAGAGCTGCACTTTTTAACCTCATGTCCAAACTACACACACATCAGAGAAACATTCTTCCCCCAGTTTACAAACTTCCACAAAGACTTCAGCCAGTTTCAACAAAAGGACAAGATTTCATACATACTGGGAGAAAACTCAACCCTGGCTGCAAGATATGTCAAATCCTGTCATGACAAGAGAACGACCAGCACAACACAACAAAACACTGTACAACACACACACAAACTGACACTATATGGCAGGATCCTGTCACTCTCACTGAGAACTTTAATCAATACTTTGCTCTTTTTCTACTTGTATTGATATATATATATATATAGATTCTTATATACTTTTATTTCATTTCTATCTTAACCTAGATTGTAAAGAATGTTTATATTTAACCTTCCTGTGCTTTGGCAACGTAAGATTTATTTTTTCATGCCAATAAAACTTCCACGAACCTGAAGTCCCTTACGAGACCCAGGAAACCAGTAAGCAAATAAACAAAAAACCAGAACAGGTCCCCCTTTAAGACTAGTCTACTTTTCGGCAACAAACTGACAAGATGGTAAGTTTTCGGAAAACAAACCACCAAGGTGTAAGCTAGTACAGTGAATGAGGAGATGCAAGCAAGCCAAGAAACAGCAGAAATAATTGCACCCTCCGGTGATTCCTGGAAGGGAATGATGTCTGTTTGGGTTGCGATTGTTCTTAGAAGAGCAGATTGGATGAAAAAAATCCAAGGTTGGCTCCAGCAGATCAGATATCTTGATCATAAGCTGAGATCCAAGAGTCCCTCGCGAGACCCGGGAAGCCAGTGAACAGAAAACTGGCAAGATGGTGAGCTCCCAAAAAAAGATATACCATCAAGGTGTAACGTCCACATTTTATTAATTAAGGGAATGCTATTAGCTACAGCAACAAGCAATGCTTTGAAACAACAATTGAGCATCACTTGTAGGTTGGTTGCAGCAGGTCGGATATCTTGATCAAAAGCTATAAGCTGAGATCCAAGGATCTCGGGATACCAGTGAGCAGATAAACAGAAAACCAAAATAAGTCCCCTTAAAGACTAGTCTACTTTTCGGCAACAAACTGACAAGATGGTAAGTTTTCGGAAAACAAACCACCAAGGTCTAAGCTAGTACAGTGAATGAGGAGATGCAAGCAAGCCAAGAACCGGTAGCAGTTCAAGGCCGAAACGCCCGAGGAGTTTGGGGTAAACTACTGCTGAAGATGTGTCTCAAATATTTCCCTCAGATATACACATGAGGGACTAGACATCAAGGGTCCCCTTATCTAAAGCCAAATCTAACACCTAAAGTCAGTAAACCCAAAATGTCTAACACCTAAGGTCAGTAAACGCAGGAAGCCTAACGCCTAAGGTCAGTTAACTTAGAAGGCCTAACACCTAATGGCAGTAAACTCAGAATATCTAACATCATTAAAATTCTAGTCTTTGACGGTAGTCGGGGCTCAAAGCGCCTCTAATCCATCTATGGCAGTAAACTCAGAATGTCTATACAGTTAAAACACGGGTCTTTGTCATTAGCCAAGGCCTTAAAGTGCCTCTGATCCACCTGATGGCAGTGAACTCAGAATGCCTAACACCGTTGAAACACTGGTCTGTGTCAGAAGCCAGGGCCTTGAAAACCCTCTAATCCAACCAAAGCTCAAGGTTAATAAACCCAAAGAGTGGCAACCCCTTAACTTATGACTTTGTTTAAACTAAGATTCAGGCTTATTAAATAATGTGACAGAGTAAAGAGGGCCTACAGCAACATCTAGACATCCTGCACACTTTCTGTCAAACATGGGCCCTATCAGTTAACCTTAAAAAGACCAAAATCATGACATTCCAAAAAAGGCCCAGTCGTCAAACCCAACATCACAATTTCAAACTAAACAAAATGCCCTTAGAACACATCCAGAACTACACATATCTCGGTATAAACATAAGTAACACTGGGAACTTAAACAAGGCTGTGAACGACCTGAGAGACAAGGCACGAAGAGCTTTTTACGCAATCAAAAAGAATATAAAAATTGACATCCCAGCAGGAATCTGGCTCAAAATAATCCAATCAGTTATAGAACCAATCACACTGTATGGATGAACTAGGACTATACCCTCTAATAATTAAAATACAAAAAAGAGCGATTCAATTCTACACTCACCTTAAAAACAGTGATACAGAGACACTCCATCATAAAGCCTTAAGCCATCAAGAGCTGAACCCAGAGAGAAGCCCACTCATCCAACTCATATCAGAACTAACTCTACAACCCAAAACATGCCAAACTGAACCCCAAACCCCAGCCCGACTAAACCAAATCATAAAAACACAAAAAGAAAAATATCTCACACACTGGACGGAAGCAACAGCTCAGCAAAGCAAACTGGAATGCTATCTGTCATTAAACAGAGAATATAAACTGGCAGAATACCTCAAAACCGTATCAGACCCTAAACAAAGAAAAGTGTTGACCATGTACAGACTCAGTGATCACAAGCTCACTGTAGAGACGGGCAGACACAGACAGACATGGACACCAAGAGAAGAGCGACTGTGTCCACACTGCACACAGAATCAAGTGGAAACAGAGCTGCACTTTTTAACCTCATGTCCAAACTACACACACATCAGAGAAACATTCTTCCCCCAGTTTACAAACTTCCACAAAGACTTCAGCCAGTTTCAACAAAAGGACAAGATTTCATACATACTGGGAGAAAACTCAACCCTGGCTGCAAGATATGTCAAATCCTGTCATGACAAGAGAACGACCAGCACAACACAACAAAACACTGTACAACACACACACAAACTGACACTATATGGCAGGATCCTGTCACTCTCACTGAGAACTTTAATCAATACTTTGCTCTTTTTCTACTTGTATTGATATATATATATATATAGATTCTTATATACTTTTATTTCATTTCTATCTTAACCTAGATTGTAAAGAATGTTTATATTTAACCTTCCTGTGCTTTGGCAACGTAAGATTTATTTTTTTCATGCCAATAAAACTTCCACGAACCTGAAGTCCCTTACGAGACCCAGGAAACCAGTAAGCAAATAAACAAAAAACCAGAACAGGTCCCCCTTTAAGACTAGTCTACTTTTCGGCAACAAACTGACAAGATGGTAAGTTTTCGGAAAACAAACCACCAAGGTGTAAGCTAGTACAGTGAATGAGGAGATGCAAGCAAGCCAAGAAACAGCAGAAATAATTGCACCCTCCGGTGATTCCTGGAAGGGAATGATGTCTGTTTGGGTTGCGATTGTTCTTAGAAGAGCAGATTGGATGAAAAAAATCCAAGGTTGGCTCCAGCAGATCAGATATCTTGATCATAAGCTGAGATCCAAGAGTCCCTCGCGAGACCCGGGAAGCCAGTGAACAGAAAACTGGCAAGATGGTGAGCTCCCAAAAAAAGATATACCATCAAGGTGTAACGTCCACATTTTATTAATTAAGGGAATGCTATTAGCTACAGCAACAAGCAATGCTTTGAAACAACAATTGAGCATCACTTGTAGGTTGGTTCAGCAGGTCGGATATCTTGATCAAAAGCTATAAGCTGAGATCCAAGGATCTCGGGATACCAGTGAGCAGATAAACAGAAAACCAAAATAAGTCCCCTTAAAGACTAGTCTACTTTTCGGCAACAAACTGACAAGATGGTAAGTTTTCGGAAAACAAACCACCAAGGTCTAAGCTAGTACAGTGAATGAGGAGATGCAAGCAAGCCAAGAACCGGTAGCAGTTCAAGGCCGAAACGCCCGAGGAGTTTGGGGTAAACTACTGCTGAAGATGTGTCTCAAATATTTCCCTCAGATATACACATGAGGGACTAGACATCAAGGGTCCCCTTATCTAAAGCCAAATCTAACACCTAAAGTCAGTAAACCCAAAATGTCTAACACCTAAGGTCAGTAAACGCAGGAAGCCTAACGCCTAAGGTCAGTTAACTTAGAAGGCCTAACACCTAATGGCAGTAAACTCAGAATATCTAACATCATTAAAATTCTAGTCTTTGACGGTAGTCGGGGCTCAAAGCGCCTCTAATCCATCTATGGCAGTAAACTCAGAATGTCTATACAGTTAAAACACGGGTCTTTGTCATTAGCCAAGGCCTTAAAGTGCCTCTGATCCACCTGATGGCAGTGAACTCAGAATGCCTAACACCGTTGAAACACTGGTCTGTGTCAGAAGCCAGGGCCTTGAAAACCCTCTAATCCAACCAAAGCTCAAGGTTAATAAACCCAAAGAGTGGCAACCCCTTAACTTATGACTTTGTTTAAACTAAGATTCAGGCTTATTAAATAATGTGACAGAGTAAAGAGGGCCTACAGCAACATCTAGACATCCTGCACACTTTCTGTCAAACATGGGCCCTATCAGTTAACCTTAAAAAGACCAAAATCATGACATTCCAAAAAAGGCCCAGTCGTCAAACCCAACATCACAATTTCAAACTAAACAAAATGCCCTTAGAACACATCCAGAACTACACATATCTCGGTATAAACATAAGTAACACTGGGAACTTAAACAAGGCTGTGAACGACCTGAGAGACAAGGCACGAAGAGCTTTTTACGCAATCAAAAAGAATATAAAAATTGACATCCCAGCAGGAATCTGGCTCAAAATAATCCAATCAGTTATAGAACCAATCACACTGTATGGATGAACTAGGACTATACCCTCTAATAATTAAAATACAAAAAAGAGCGATTCAATTCTACACTCACCTTAAAAACAGTGATACAGAGACACTCCATCATAAAGCCTTAAGCCATCAAGAGCTGAACCCAGAGAGAAGCCCACTCATCCAACTCATATCAGAACTAACTCTACAACCCAAAACATGCCAAACTGAACCCCAAACCCCAGCCCGACTAAACCAAATCATAAAAACACAAAAAGAAAAATATCTCACACACTGGACGGAAGCAACAGCTCAGCAAAGCAAACTGGAATGCTATCTGTCATTAAACAGAGAATATAAACTGGCAGAATACCTCAAAACCGTATCAGACCCTAAACAAAGAAAAGTGTTGACCATGTACAGACTCAGTGATCACAAGCTCACTGTAGAGACGGGCAGACACAGACAGACATGGACACCAAGAGAAGAGCGACTGTGTCCACACTGCACACAGAATCAAGTGGAAACAGAGCTGCACTTTTTAACCTCATGTCCAAACTACACACACATCAGAGAAACATTCTTCCCCCAGTTTACAAACTTCCACAAAGACTTCAGCCAGTTTCAACAAAAGGACAAGATTTCATACATACTGGGAGAAAACTCAACCCTGGCTGCAAGATATGTCAAATCCTGTCATGACAAGAGAACGACCAGCACAACACAACAAAACACTGTACAACACACACACAAACTGACACTATATGGCAGGATCCTGTCACTCTCACTGAGAACTTTAATCAATACTTTGCTCTTTTTCTACTTGTATTGATATATATACATATAGATTCTTATATACTTTTATTTCATTTCTATCTTAACCTAGATTGTAAAGAATGTTTATATTTAACCTTCCTGTGCTTTGGCAACGTAAGATTTATTTTTTCATGCCAATAAAACTTCCACGAACCTGAAGTCCCTTACGAGACCCAGGAAACCAGTAAGCAAATAAACAAAAAACCAGAACAGGTCCCCCTTTAAGACTAGTCTACTTTTCGGCAACAAACTGACAAGATGGTAAGTTTTCGGAAAACAAACCACCAAGGTGTAAGCTAGTACAGTGAATGAGGAGATGCAAGCAAGCCAAGAAACAGCAGAAATAATTGCACCCTCCGGTGATTCCTGGAAGGGAATGATGTCTGTTTGGGTTGCGATTGTTCTTAGAAGAGCAGATTGGATGAAAAAAATCCAAGGTTGGCTCCAGCAGATCAGATATCTTGATCATAAGCTGAGATCCAAGAGTCCCTCGCGAGACCCGGGAAGCCAGTGAACAGAAAACTGGCAAGATGGTGAGCTCCCAAAAAAAGATATACCATCAAGGTGTAACGTCCACATTTTATTAATTAAGGGAATGCTATTAGCTACAGCAACAAGCAATGCTTTGAAACAACAATTGAGCATCACTTGTAGGTTGGTTGCAGCAGGTCGGATATCTTGATCAAAAGCTATAAGCTGAGATCCAAGGATCTCGGGATACCAGTGAGCAGATAAACAGAAAACCAAAATAAGTCCCCTTAAAGACTAGTCTACTTTTCGGCAACAAACTGACAAGATGGTAAGTTTTCGGAAAACAAACCACCAAGGTCTAAGCTAGTACAGTGAATGAGGAGATGCAAGCAAGCCAAGAACCGGTAGCAGTTCAAGGCCGAAACGCCCGAGGAGTTTGGGGTAAACTACTGCTGAAGATGTGTCTCAAATATTTCCCTCAGATATACACATGAGGGACTAGACATCAAGGGTCCCCTTATCTAAAGCCAAATCTAACACCTAAAGTCAGTAAACCCAAAATGTCTAACACCTAAGGTCAGTAAACGCAGGAAGCCTAACGCCTAAGGTCAGTTAACTTAGAAGGCCTAACACCTAATGGCAGTAAACTCAGAATATCTAACATCATTAAAATTCTAGTCTTTGACGGTAGTCGGGGCTCAAAGCGCCTCTAATCCATCTATGGCAGTAAACTCAGAATGTCTATACAGTTAAAACACGGGTCTTTGTCATTAGCCAAGGCCTTAAAGTGCCTCTGATCCACCTGATGGCAGTGAACTCAGAATGCCTAACACCGTTGAAACACTGGTCTGTGTCAGAAGCCAGGGCCTTGAAAACCCTCTAATCCAACCAAAGCTCAAGGTTAATAAACCCAAAGAGTGGCAACCCCTTAACTTATGACTTTGTTTAAACTAAGATTCAGGCTTATTAAATAATGTGACAGAGTAAAGAGGGCCTACAGCAACATCTAGACATCCTGCACACTTTCTGTCAAACATGGGCCCTATCAGTTAACCTTAAAAAGACCAAAATCATGACATTCCAAAAAAGGCCCAGTCGTCAAACCCAACATCACAATTTCAAACTAAACAAAATGCCCTTAGAACACATCCAGAACTACACATATCTCGGTATAAACATAAGTAACACTGGGAACTTAAACAAGGCTGTGAACGACCTGAGAGACAAGGCACGAAGAGCTTTTTACGCAATCAAAAAGAATATAAAAATTGACATCCCAGCAGGAATCTGGCTCAAAATAATCCAATCAGTTATAGAACCAATCACACTGTATGGATGAACTAGGACTATACCCTCTAATAATTAAAATACAAAAAAGAGCGATTCAATTCTACACTCACCTTAAAAACAGTGATACAGAGACACTCCATCATAAAGCCTTAAGCCATCAAGAGCTGAACCCAGAGAGAAGCCCACTCATCCAACTCATATCAGAACTAACTCTACAACCCAAAACATGCCAAACTGAACCCCAAACCCCAGCCCGACTAAACCAAATCATAAAAACACAAAAAGAAAAATATCTCACACACTGGACGGAAGCAACAGCTCAGCAAAGCAAACTGGAATGCTATCTGTCATTAAACAGAGAATATAAACTGGCAGAATACCTCAAAACCGTATCAGACCCTAAACAAAGAAAAGTGTTGACCATGTACAGACTCAGTGATCACAAGCTCACTGTAGAGACGGGCAGACACAGACAGACATGGACACCAAGAGAAGAGCGACTGTGTCCACACTGCACACAGAATCAAGTGGAAACAGAGCTGCACTTTTTAACCTCATGTCCAAACTACACACACATCAGAGAAACATTCTTCCCCCAGTTTACAAACTTCCACAAAGACTTCAGCCAGTTTCAACAAAAGGACAAGATTTCATACATACTGGGAGAAAACTCAACCCTGGCTGCAAGATATGTCAAATCCTGTCATGACAAGAGAACGACCAGCACAACACAACAAAACACTGTACAACACACACACAAACTGACACTATATGGCAGGATCCTGTCACTCTCACTGAGAACTTTAATCAATACTTTGCTCTTTTTCTACTTGTATTGATATATATACATATAGATTCTTATATACTTTTATTTCATTTCTATCTTAACCTAGATTGTAAAGAATGTTTATATTTAACCTTCCTGTGCTTTGGCAACGTAAGATTTATTTTTCATGCCAATAAAACTTCCACGAACCTGAAGTCCCTTACGAGACCCAGGAAACAGTAAGCAAATAAACAAAAAACCAGAACAGGTCCCCCTTTAAGACTAGTCTACTTTTCGGCAACAAACTGACAAGATGGTAAGTTTTCGGAAAACAAACCACCAAGGTGTAAGCTAGTACAGTGAATGAGGAGATGCAAGCAAGCCAAGAAACAGCAGAAATAATTGCACCCTCCGGTGATTCCTGGAAGGGAATGATGTCTGTTTGGGTTGCGATTGTTCTTAGAAGAGCAGATTGGATGAAAAAAATCCAAGGTTGGCTCCAGCAGATCAGATATCTTGATCATAAGCTGAGATCCAAGAGTCCCTCGCGAGACCCGGGAAGCCAGTGAACAGAAAACTGGCAAGATGGTGAGCTCCCAAAAAAAGATATACCATCAAGGTGTAACGTCCACATTTTATTAATTAAGGGAATGCTATTAGCTACAGCAACAAGCAATGCTTTGAAACAACAATTGAGCATCACTTGTAGGTTGGTTCCAGCAGGTCGGATATCTTGATCAAAAGCTATAAGCTGAGATCCAAGGATCTCGGGATACCAGTGAGCAGATAAACAGAAAACCAAAATAAGTCCCCTTAAAGACTAGTCTACTTTTCGGCAACAAACTGACAAGATGGTAAGTTTTCGGAAAACAAACCACCAAGGTCTAAGCTAGTACAGTGAATGAGGAGATGCAAGCAAGCCAAGAACCGGTAGCAGTTCAAGGCCGAAACGCCCGAGGAGTTTGGGGTAAACTACTGCTGAAGATGTGTCTCAAATATTTCCCTCAGATATACACATGAGGGACTAGACATCAAGGGTCCCCTTATCTAAAGCCAAATCTAACACCTAAAGTCAGTAAACCCAAAATGTCTAACACCTAAGGTCAGTAAACGCAGGAAGCCTAACGCCTAAGGTCAGTTAACTTAGAAGGCCTAACACCTAATGGCAGTAAACTCAGAATATCTAACATCATTAAAATTCTAGTCTTTGACGGTAGTCGGGGCCTCAAAGCGCCTCTAATCCATCTATGGCAGTAAACTCAGAATGTCTATACAGTTAAAACACGGGTCTTTGTCATTAGCCAAGGCCTTAAAGTGCCTCTGATCCACCTGATGGCAGTGAACTCAGAATGCCTAACACCGTTGAAACACTGGTCTGTGTCAGAAGCCAGGGCCTTGAAAACCCTCTAATCCAACCAAAGCTCAAGGTTAATAAACCCAAAGAGTGGCAACCCCTTAACTTATGACTTTGTTTAAACTAAGATTCAGGCTTATTAAATAATGTGACAGAGTAAAGAGGGCCTACAGCAACATCTAGACATCCTGCACACTTTCTGTCAAACATGGGCCCTATCAGTTAACCTTAAAAAGACCAAAATCATGACATTCCAAAAAAGGCCCAGTCGTCAAACCCAACATCACAATTTCAAACTAAACAAAATGCCCTTAGAACACATCCAGAACTACACATATCTCGGTATAAACATAAGTAACACTGGGAACTTAAACAAGGCTGTGAACGACCTGAGAGACAAGGCACGAAGAGCTTTTTACGCAATCAAAAAGAATATAAAAATTGACATCCCAGCAGGAATCTGGCTCAAAATAATCCAATCAGTTATAGAACCAATCACACTGTATGGATGAACTAGGACTATACCCTCTAATAATTAAAATACAAAAAAGAGCGATTCAATTCTACACTCACCTTAAAAACAGTGATACAGAGACACTCCATCATAAAGCCTTAAGCCATCAAGAGCTGAACCCAGAGAGAAGCCCACTCATCCAACTCATATCAGAACTAACTCTACAACCCAAAACATGCCAAACTGAACCCCAAACCCCAGCCCGACTAAACCAAATCATAAAAACACAAAAAGAAAAATATCTCACACACTGGACGGAAGCAACAGCTCAGCAAAGCAAACTGGAATGCTATCTGTCATTAAACAGAGAATATAAACTGGCAGAATACCTCAAAACCGTATCAGACCCTAAACAAAGAAAAGTGTTGACCATGTACAGACTCAGTGATCACAAGCTCACTGTAGAGACGGGCAGACACAGACAGACATGGACACCAAGAGAAGAGCGACTGTGTCCACACTGCACACAGAATCAAGTGGAAACAGAGCTGCACTTTTTAACCTCATGTCCAAACTACACACACATCAGAGAAACATTCTTCCCCCAGTTTACAAACTTCCACAAAGACTTCAGCCAGTTTCAACAAAAGGACAAGATTTCATACATACTGGGAGAAAACTCAACCCTGGCTGCAAGATATGTCAAATCCTGTCATGACAAGAGAACGACCAGCACAACACAACAAAACACTGTACAACACACACACAAACTGACACTATATGGCAGGATCCTGTCACTCTCACTGAGAACTTTAATCAATACTTTGCTCTTTTTCTACTTGTATTGATATATATATATATATAGATTCTTATATACTTTTATTTCATTTCTATCTTAACCTAGATTGTAAAGAATGTTTATATTTAACCTTCCTGTGCTTTGGCAACGTAAGATTTATTTTTTTCATGCCAATAAAACTTCCACGAACCTGAAGTCCCTTACGAGACCCAGGAAACCAGTAAGCAAATAAACAAAAAACCAGAACAGGTCCCCCTTTAAGACTAGTCTACTTTTCGGCAACAAACTGACAAGATGGTAAGTTTTCGGAAAACAAACCACCAAGGTGTAAGCTAGTACAGTGAATGAGGAGATGCAAGCAAGCCAAGAAACAGCAGAAATAATTGCACCCTCCGGTGATTCCTGGAAGGGAATGATGTCTGTTTGGGTTGCGATTGTTCTTAGAAGAGCAGATTGGATGAAAAAAATCCAAGGTTGGCTCCAGCAGATCAGATATCTTGATCATAAGCTGAGATCCAAGAGTCCCTCGCGAGACCCGGGAAGCCAGTGAACAGAAAACTGGCAAGATGGTGAGCTCCCAAAAAAAGATATACCATCAAGGTGTAACGTCCACATTTTATTAATTAAGGGAATGCTATTAGCTACAGCAACAAGCAATGCTTTGAAACAACAATTGAGCATCACTTGTAGGTTGGTTCCAGCAGGTCGGATATCTTGATCAAAAGCTATAAGCTGAGATCCAAGGATCTCGGGATACCAGTGAGCAGATAAACAGAAAACCAAAATAAGTCCCCTTAAAGACTAGTCTACTTTTCGGCAACAAACTGACAAGATGGTAAGTTTTCGGAAAACAAACCACCAAGGTCTAAGCTAGTACAGTGAATGAGGAGATGCAAGCAAGCCAAGAACCGGTAGCAGTTCAAGGCCGAAACGCCCGAGGAGTTTGGGGTAAACTACTGCTGAAGATGTGTCTCAAATATTTCCCTCAGATATACACATGAGGGACTAGACATCAAGGGTCCCCTTATCTAAAGCCAAATCTAACACCTAAAGTCAGTAAACCCAAAATGTCTAACACCTAAGGTCAGTAAACGCAGGAAGCCTAACGCCTAAGGTCAGTTAACTTAGAAGGCCTAACACCTAATGGCAGTAAACTCAGAATATCTAACATCATTAAAATTCTAGTCTTTGACGGTAGTCGGGGCTTCAAAGCGCCTCTAATCCATCTATGGCAGTAAACTCAGAATGTCTATACAGTTAAAACACGGGTCTTTGTCATTAGCCAAGGCCTTAAAGTGCCTCTGATCCACCTGATGGCAGTGAACTCAGAATGCCTAACACCGTTGAAACACTGGTCTGTGTCAGAAGCCAGGGCCTTGAAAACCCTCTAATCCAACCAAAGCTCAAGGTTAATAAACCCAAAGAGTGGCAACCCCTTAACTTATGACTTTGTTTAAACTAAGATTCAGGCTTATTAAATAATGTGACAGAGTAAAGAGGGCCTACAGCAACATCTAGACATCCTGCACACTTTCTGTCAAACATGGGCCCTATCAGTTAACCTTAAAAAGACCAAAATCATGACATTCCAAAAAAGGCCCAGTCGTCAAACCCAACATCACAATTTCAAACTAAACAAAATGCCCTTAGAACACATCCAGAACTACACATATCTCGGTATAAACATAAGTAACACTGGGAACTTAAACAAGGCTGTGAACGACCTGAGAGACAAGGCACGAAGAGCTTTTTACGCAATCAAAAAGAATATAAAAATTGACATCCCAGCAGGAATCTGGCTCAAAATAATCCAATCAGTTATAGAACCAATCACACTGTATGGATGAACTAGGACTATACCCTCTAATAATTAAAATACAAAAAAGAGCGATTCAATTCTACACTCACCTTAAAAACAGTGATACAGAGACACTCCATCATAAAGCCTTAAGCCATCAAGAGCTGAACCCAGAGAGAAGCCCACTCATCCAACTCATATCAGAACTAACTCTACAACCCAAAACATGCCAAACTGAACCCCAAACCCCAGCCCGACTAAACCAAATCATAAAAACACAAAAAGAAAAATATCTCACACACTGGACGGAAGCAACAGCTCAGCAAAGCAAACTGGAATGCTATCTGTCATTAAACAGAGAATATAAACTGGCAGAATACCTCAAAACCGTATCAGACCCTAAACAAAGAAAAGTGTTGACCATGTACAGACTCAGTGATCACAAGCTCACTGTAGAGACGGGCAGACACAGACAGACATGGACACCAAGAGAAGAGCGACTGTGTCCACACTGCACACAGAATCAAGTGGAAACAGAGCTGCACTTTTTAACCTCATGTCCAAACTACACACACATCAGAGAAACATTCTTCCCCCAGTTTACAAACTTCCACAAAGACTTCAGCCAGTTTCAACAAAAGGACAAGATTTCATACATACTGGGAGAAAACTCAACCCTGGCTGCAAGATATGTCAAATCCTGTCATGACAAGAGAACGACCAGCACAACACAACAAAACACTGTACAACACACACACAAACTGACACTATATGGCAGGATCCTGTCACTCTCACTGAGAACTTTAATCAATACTTTGCTCTTTTTCTACTTGTATTGATATATATACATATAGATTCTTATATACTTTTATTTCATTTCTATCTTAACCTAGATTGTAAAGAATGTTTATATTTAACCTTCCTGTGCTTTGGCAACGTAAGATTTATTTTATTCATGCCAATAAAACTTCCACGAACCTGAAGTCCCTTACGAGACCCAGGAAACCAGTAAGCAAATAAACAAAAAACCAGAACAGGTCCCCCTTTAAGACTAGTCTACTTTTCGGCAACAAACTGACAAGATGGTAAGTTTTCGGAAAACAAACCACCAAGGTGTAAGCTAGTACAGTGAATGAGGAGATGCAAGCAAGCCAAGAAACAGCAGAAATAATTGCACCCTCCGGTGATTCCTGGAAGGGAATGATGTCTGTTTGGGTTGCGATTGTTCTTAGAAGAGCAGATTGGATGAAAAAAATCCAAGGTTGGCTCCAGCAGATCAGATATCTTGATCATAAGCTGAGATCCAAGAGTCCCTCGCGAGACCCGGGAAGCCAGTGAACAGAAAACTGGCAAGATGGTGAGCTCCCAAAAAAAGATATACCATCAAGGTGTAACGTCCACATTTTATTAATTAAGGGAATGCTATTAGCTACAGCAACAAGCAATGCTTTGAAACAACAATTGAGCATCACTTGTAGGTTGGTTCCAGGTCGGATATCTTGATCAAAAGCTATAAGCTGAGATCCAAGGATCTCGGGATACCAGTGAGCAGATAAACAGAAAACCAAAATAAGTCCCCTTAAAGACTAGTCTACTTTTCGGCAACAAACTGACAAGATGGTAAGTTTTCGGAAAACAAACCACCAAGGTCTAAGCTAGTACAGTGAATGAGGAGATGCAAGCAAGCCAAGAACCGGTAGCAGTTCAAGGCCGAAACGCCCGAGGAGTTTGGGGTAAACTACTGCTGAAGATGTGTCTCAAATATTTCCCTCAGATATACACATGAGGGACTAGACATCAAGGGTCCCCTTATCTAAAGCCAAATCTAACACCTAAAGTCAGTAAACCCAAAATGTCTAACACCTAAGGTCAGTAAACGCAGGAAGCCTAACGCCTAAGGTCAGTTAACTTAGAAGGCCTAACACCTAATGGCAGTAAACTCAGAATATCTAACATCATTAAAATTCTAGTCTTTGACGGTAGTCGGGGCCTCAAAGCGCCTCTAATCCATCTATGGCAGTAAACTCAGAATGTCTATACAGTTAAAACACGGGTCTTTGTCATTAGCCAAGGCCTTAAAGTGCCTCTGATCCACCTGATGGCAGTGAACTCAGAATGCCTAACACCGTTGAAACACTGGTCTGTGTCAGAAGCCAGGGCCTTGAAAACCCTCTAATCCAACCAAAGCTCAAGGTTAATAAACCCAAAGAGTGGCAACCCCTTAACTTATGACTTTGTTTAAACTAAGATTCAGGCTTATTAAATAATGTGACAGAGTAAAGAGGGCCTACAGCAACATCTAGACATCCTGCACACTTTCTGTCAAACATGGGCCCTATCAGTTAACCTTAAAAAGACCAAAATCATGACATTCCAAAAAAGGCCCAGTCGTCAAACCCAACATCACAATTTCAAACTAAACAAAATGCCCTTAGAACACATCCAGAACTACACATATCTCGGTATAAACATAAGTAACACTGGGAACTTAAACAAGGCTGTGAACGACCTGAGAGACAAGGCACGAAGAGCTTTTTACGCAATCAAAAAGAATATAAAAATTGACATCCCAGCAGGAATCTGGCTCAAAATAATCCAATCAGTTATAGAACCAATCACACTGTATGGATGAACTAGGACTATACCCTCTAATAATTAAAATACAAAAAAGAGCGATTCAATTCTACACTCACCTTAAAAACAGTGATACAGAGACACTCCATCATAAAGCCTTAAGCCATCAAGAGCTGAACCCAGAGAGAAGCCCACTCATCCAACTCATATCAGAACTAACTCTACAACCCAAAACATGCCAAACTGAACCCCAAACCCCAGCCCGACTAAACCAAATCATAAAAACACAAAAAGAAAAATATCTCACACACTGGACGGAAGCAACAGCTCAGCAAAGCAAACTGGAATGCTATCTGTCATTAAACAGAGAATATAAACTGGCAGAATACCTCAAAACCGTATCAGACCCTAAACAAAGAAAAGTGTTGACCATGTACAGACTCAGTGATCACAAGCTCACTGTAGAGACGGGCAGACACAGACAGACATGGACACCAAGAGAAGAGCGACTGTGTCCACACTGCACACAGAATCAAGTGGAAACAGAGCTGCACTTTTTAACCTCATGTCCAAACTACACACACATCAGAGAAACATTCTTCCCCCAGTTTACAAACTTCCACAAAGACTTCAGCCAGTTTCAACAAAAGGACAAGATTTCATACATACTGGGAGAAAACTCAACCCTGGCTGCAAGATATGTCAAATCCTGTCATGACAAGAGAACGACCAGCACAACACAACAAAACACTGTACAACACACACACAAACTGACACTATATGGCAGGATCCTGTCACTCTCACTGAGAACTTTAATCAATACTTTGCTCTTTTTCTACTTGTATTGATATATATACATATAGATTCTTATATACTTTTATTTCATTTCTATCTTAACCTAGATTGTAAAGAATGTTTATATTTAACCTTCCTGTGCTTTGGCAACGTAAGATTTATTTTTTCATGCCAATAAAACTTCCACGAACCTGAAGTCCCTTACGAGACCCAGGAAACCAGTAAGCAAATAAACAAAAAACCAGAACAGGTCCCCCTTTAAGACTAGTCTACTTTTCGGCAACAAACTGACAAGATGGTAAGTTTTCGGAAAACAAACCACCAAGGTGTAAGCTAGTACAGTGAATGAGGAGATGCAAGCAAGCCAAGAAACAGCAGAAATAATTGCACCCTCCGGTGATTCCTGGAAGGGAATGATGTCTGTTTGGGTTGCGATTGTTCTTAGAAGAGCAGATTGGATGAAAAAAATCCAAGGTTGGCTCCAGCAGATCAGATATCTTGATCATAAGCTGAGATCCAAGAGTCCCTCGCGAGACCCGGGAAGCCAGTGAACAGAAAACTGGCAAGATGGTGAGCTCCCAAAAAAAGATATACCATCAAGGTGTAACGTCCACATTTTATTAATTAAGGGAATGCTATTAGCTACAGCAACAAGCAATGCTTTGAAACAACAATTGAGCATCACTTGTAGGTTGGTTCCAGCAGGTCGGATATCTTGATCAAAAGCTATAAGCTGAGATCCAAGGATCTCGGGATACCAGTGAGCAGATAAACAGAAAACCAAAATAAGTCCCCTTAAAGACTAGTCTACTTTTCGGCAACAAACTGACAAGATGGTAAGTTTTCGGAAAACAAACCACCAAGGTCTAAGCTAGTACAGTGAATGAGGAGATGCAAGCAAGCCAAGAACCGGTAGCAGTTCAAGGCCGAAACGCCCGAGGAGTTTGGGGTAAACTACTGCTGAAGATGTGTCTCAAATATTTCCCTCAGATATACACATGAGGGACTAGACATCAAGGGTCCCCTTATCTAAAGCCAAATCTAACACCTAAAGTCAGTAAACCCAAAATGTCTAACACCTAAGGTCAGTAAACGCAGGAAGCCTAACGCCTAAGGTCAGTTAACTTAGAAGGCCTAACACCTAATGGCAGTAAACTCAGAATATCTAACATCATTAAAATTCTAGTCTTTGACGGTAGTCGGGGCTTCAAAGCGCCTCTAATCCATCTATGGCAGTAAACTCAGAATGTCTATACAGTTAAAACACGGGTCTTTGTCATTAGCCAAGGCCTTAAAGTGCCTCTGATCCACCTGATGGCAGTGAACTCAGAATGCCTAACACCGTTGAAACACTGGTCTGTGTCAGAAGCCAGGGCCTTGAAAACCCTCTAATCCAACCAAAGCTCAAGGTTAATAAACCCAAAGAGTGGCAACCCCTTAACTTATGACTTTGTTTAAACTAAGATTCAGGCTTATTAAATAATGTGACAGAGTAAAGAGGGCCTACAGCAACATCTAGACATCCTGCACACTTTCTGTCAAACATGGGCCCTATCAGTTAACCTTAAAAAGACCAAAATCATGACATTCCAAAAAAGGCCCAGTCGTCAAACCCAACATCACAATTTCAAACTAAACAAAATGCCCTTAGAACACATCCAGAACTACACATATCTCGGTATAAACATAAGTAACACTGGGAACTTAAACAAGGCTGTGAACGACCTGAGAGACAAGGCACGAAGAGCTTTTTACGCAATCAAAAAGAATATAAAAATTGACATCCCAGCAGGAATCTGGCTCAAAATAATCCAATCAGTTATAGAACCAATCACACTGTATGGATGAACTAGGACTATACCCTCTAATAATTAAAATACAAAAAAGAGCGATTCAATTCTACACTCACCTTAAAAACAGTGATACAGAGACACTCCATCATAAAGCCTTAAGCCATCAAGAGCTGAACCCAGAGAGAAGCCCACTCATCCAACTCATATCAGAACTAACTCTACAACCCAAAACATGCCAAACTGAACCCCAAACCCCAGCCCGACTAAACCAAATCATAAAAACACAAAAAGAAAAATATCTCACACACTGGACGGAAGCAACAGCTCAGCAAAGCAAACTGGAATGCTATCTGTCATTAAACAGAGAATATAAACTGGCAGAATACCTCAAAACCGTATCAGACCCTAAACAAAGAAAAGTGTTGACCATGTACAGACTCAGTGATCACAAGCTCACTGTAGAGACGGGCAGACACAGACAGACATGGACACCAAGAGAAGAGCGACTGTGTCCACACTGCACACAGAATCAAGTGGAAACAGAGCTGCACTTTTTAACCTCATGTCCAAACTACACACACATCAGAGAAACATTCTTCCCCCAGTTTACAAACTTCCACAAAGACTTCAGCCAGTTTCAACAAAAGGACAAGATTTCATACATACTGGGAGAAAACTCAACCCTGGCTGCAAGATATGTCAAATCCTGTCATGACAAGAGAACGACCAGCACAACACAACAAAACACTGTACAACACACACACAAACTGACACTATATGGCAGGATCCTGTCACTCTCACTGAGAACTTTAATCAATACTTTGCTCTTTTTCTACTTGTATTGATATATATACATATAGATTCTTATATACTTTTATTTCATTTCTATCTTAACCTAGATTGTAAAGAATGTTTATATTTAACCTTCCTGTGCTTTGGCAACGTAAGATTTATTTTTTTCATGCCAATAAAACTTCCACGAACCTGAAGTCCCTTACGAGACCCAGGAAACCAGTAAGCAAATAAACAAAAAACCAGAACAGGTCCCCCTTTAAGACTAGTCTACTTTTCGGCAACAAACTGACAAGATGGTAAGTTTTCGGAAAACAAACCACCAAGGTGTAAGCTAGTACAGTGAATGAGGAGATGCAAGCAAGCCAAGAAACAGCAGAAATAATTGCACCCTCCGGTGATTCCTGGAAGGGAATGATGTCTGTTTGGGTTGCGATTGTTCTTAGAAGAGCAGATTGGATGAAAAAAATCCAAGGTTGGCTCCAGCAGATCAGATATCTTGATCATAAGCTGAGATCCAAGAGTCCCTCGCGAGACCCGGGAAGCCAGTGAACAGAAAACTGGCAAGATGGTGAGCTCCCAAAAAAAGATATACCATCAAGGTGTAACGTCCACATTTTATTAATTAAGGGAATGCTATTAGCTACAGCAACAAGCAATGCTTTGAAACAACAATTGAGCATCACTTGTAGGTTGGTTCCAGCAGGTCGGATATCTTGATCAAAAGCTATAAGCTGAGATCCAAGGATCTCGGGATACCAGTGAGCAGATAAACAGAAAACCAAAATAAGTCCCCTTAAAGACTAGTCTACTTTTCGGCAACAAACTGACAAGATGGTAAGTTTTCGGAAAACAAACCACCAAGGTCTAAGCTAGTACAGTGAATGAGGAGATGCAAGCAAGCCAAGAACCGGTAGCAGTTCAAGGCCGAAACGCCCGAGGAGTTTGGGGTAAACTACTGCTGAAGATGTGTCTCAAATATTTCCCTCAGATATACACATGAGGGACTAGACATCAAGGGTCCCCTTATCTAAAGCCAAATCTAACACCTAAAGTCAGTAAACCCAAAATGTCTAACACCTAAGGTCAGTAAACGCAGGAAGCCTAACGCCTAAGGTCAGTTAACTTAGAAGGCCTAACACCTAATGGCAGTAAACTCAGAATATCTAACATCATTAAAATTCTAGTCTTTGACGGTAGTCGGGGCCTCAAAGCGCCTCTAATCCATCTATGGCAGTAAACTCAGAATGTCTATACAGTTAAAACACGGGTCTTTGTCATTAGCCAAGGCCTTAAAGTGCCTCTGATCCACCTGATGGCAGTGAACTCAGAATGCCTAACACCGTTGAAACACTGGTCTGTGTCAGAAGCCAGGGCCTTGAAAACCCTCTAATCCAACCAAAGCTCAAGGTTAATAAACCCAAAGAGTGGCAACCCCTTAACTTATGACTTTGTTTAAACTAAGATTCAGGCTTATTAAATAATGTGACAGAGTAAAGAGGGCCTACAGCAACATCTAGACATCCTGCACACTTTCTGTCAAACATGGGCCCTATCAGTTAACCTTAAAAAGACCAAAATCATGACATTCCAAAAAAGGCCCAGTCGTCAAACCCAACATCACAATTTCAAACTAAACAAAATGCCCTTAGAACACATCCAGAACTACACATATCTCGGTATAAACATAAGTAACACTGGGAACTTAAACAAGGCTGTGAACGACCTGAGAGACAAGGCACGAAGAGCTTTTTACGCAATCAAAAAGAATATAAAAATTGACATCCCAGCAGGAATCTGGCTCAAAATAATCCAATCAGTTATAGAACCAATCACACTGTATGGATGAACTAGGACTATACCCTCTAATAATTAAAATACAAAAAAGAGCGATTCAATTCTACACTCACCTTAAAAACAGTGATACAGAGACACTCCATCATAAAGCCTTAAGCCATCAAGAGCTGAACCCAGAGAGAAGCCCACTCATCCAACTCATATCAGAACTAACTCTACAACCCAAAACATGCCAAACTGAACCCCAAACCCCAGCCCGACTAAACCAAATCATAAAAACACAAAAAGAAAAATATCTCACACACTGGACGGAAGCAACAGCTCAGCAAAGCAAACTGGAATGCTATCTGTCATTAAACAGAGAATATAAACTGGCAGAATACCTCAAAACCGTATCAGACCCTAAACAAAGAAAAGTGTTGACCATGTACAGACTCAGTGATCACAAGCTCACTGTAGAGACGGGCAGACACAGACAGACATGGACACCAAGAGAAGAGCGACTGTGTCCACACTGCACACAGAATCAAGTGGAAACAGAGCTGCACTTTTTAACCTCATGTCCAAACTACACACACATCAGAGAAACATTCTTCCCCCAGTTTACAAACTTCCACAAAGACTTCAGCCAGTTTCAACAAAAGGACAAGATTTCATACATACTGGGAGAAAACTCAACCCTGGCTGCAAGATATGTCAAATCCTGTCATGACAAGAGAACGACCAGCACAACACAACAAAACACTGTACAACACACACACAAACTGACACTATATGGCAGGATCCTGTCACTCTCACTGAGAACTTTAATCAATACTTTGCTCTTTTTCTACTTGTATTGATATATATATATATATAGATTCTTATATACTTTTATTTCATTTCTATCTTAACCTAGATTGTAAAGAATGTTTATATTTAACCTTCCTGTGCTTTGGCAACGTAAGATTTATTTTTTCATGCCAATAAAACTTCCACGAACCTGAAGTCCCTTACGAGACCCAGGAAACCAGTAAGCAAATAAACAAAAAACCAGAACAGGTCCCCCTTTAAGACTAGTCTACTTTTCGGCAACAAACTGACAAGATGGTAAGTTTTCGGAAAACAAACCACCAAGGTGTAAGCTAGTACAGTGAATGAGGAGATGCAAGCAAGCCAAGAAACAGCAGAAATAATTGCACCCTCCGGTGATTCCTGGAAGGGAATGATGTCTGTTTGGGTTGCGATTGTTCTTAGAAGAGCAGATTGGATGAAAAAAATCCAAGGTTGGCTCCAGCAGATCAGATATCTTGATCATAAGCTGAGATCCAAGAGTCCCTCGCGAGACCCGGGAAGCCAGTGAACAGAAAACTGGCAAGATGGTGAGCTCCCAAAAAAAGATATACCATCAAGGTGTAATGTCCACATTTTATTAATTAAGGGAATGCTATTAGCTACAGCAACAAGCAATGCTTTGAAACAACAATTGAGCATCACTTGTAGGTTGGTTGCCAGCAGGTCGGATATCTTGATCAAAAGCTATAAGCTGAGATCCAAGGATCTCGGGATACCAGTGAGCAGATAAACAGAAAACCAAAATAAGTCCCCTTAAAGACTAGTCTACTTTTCGGCAACAAACTGACAAGATGGTAAGTTTTCGGAAAACAAACCACCAAGGTCTAAGCTAGTACAGTGAATGAGGAGATGCAAGCAAGCCAAGAACCGGTAGCAGTTCAAGGCCGAAACGCCCGAGGAGTTTGGGGTAAACTACTGCTGAAGATGTGTCTCAAATATTTCCCTCAGATATACACATGAGGGACTAGACATCAAGGGTCCCCTTATCTAAAGCCAAATCTAACACCTAAAGTCAGTAAACCCAAAATGTCTAACACCTAAGGTCAGTAAACGCAGGAAGCCTAACGCCTAAGGTCAGTTAACTTAGAAGGCCTAACACCTAATGGCAGTAAACTCAGAATATCTAACATCATTAAAATTCTAGTCTTTGACGGTAGTCGGGGCCTCAAAGCGCCTCTAATCCATCTATGGCAGTAAACTCAGAATGTCTATACAGTTAAAACACGGGTCTTTGTCATTAGCCAAGGCCTTAAAGTGCCTCTGATCCACCTGATGGCAGTGAACTCAGAATGCCTAACACCGTTGAAACACTGGTCTGTGTCAGAAGCCAGGGCCTTGAAAACCCTCTAATCCAACCAAAGCTCAAGGTTAATAAACCCAAAGAGTGGCAACCCCTTAACTTATGACTTTGTTTAAACTAAGATTCAGGCTTATTAAATAATGTGACAGAGTAAAGAGGGCCTACAGCAACATCTAGACATCCTGCACACTTTCTGTCAAACATGGGCCCTATCAGTTAACCTTAAAAAGACCAAAATCATGACATTCCAAAAAAGGCCCAGTCGTCAAACCCAACATCACAATTTCAAACTAAACAAAATGCCCTTAGAACACATCCAGAACTACACATATCTCGGTATAAACATAAGTAACACTGGGAACTTAAACAAGGCTGTGAACGACCTGAGAGACAAGGCACGAAGAGCTTTTTACGCAATCAAAAAGAATATAAAAATTGACATCCCAGCAGGAATCTGGCTCAAAATAATCCAATCAGTTATAGAACCAATCACACTGTATGGATGAACTAGGACTATACCCTCTAATAATTAAAATACAAAAAAGAGCGATTCAATTCTACACTCACCTTAAAAACAGTGATACAGAGACACTCCATCATAAAGCCTTAAGCCATCAAGAGCTGAACCCAGAGAGAAGCCCACTCATCCAACTCATATCAGAACTAACTCTACAACCCAAAACATGCCAAACTGAACCCCAAACCCCAGCCCGACTAAACCAAATCATAAAAAAAAAGAAAAATATCTCACACACTGGACGGAAGCAACAGCTCAGCAAAGCAAACTGGAATGCTATCTGTCATTAAACAGAGAATATAAACTGGCAGAATACCTCAAAACCGTATCAGACCCTAAACAAAGAAAAGTGTTGACCATGTACAGACTCAGTGATCACAAGCTCACTGTAGAGACGGGCAGACACAGACAGACATGGACACCAAGAGAAGAGCGACTGTGTCCACACTGCACACAGAATCAAGTGGAAACAGAGCTGCACTTTTTAACCTCATGTCCAAACTACACACACATCAGAGAAACATTCTTCCCCCAGTTTACAAACTTCCACAAAGACTTCAGCCAGTTTCAACAAAAGGACAAGATTTCATACATACTGGGAGAAAACTCAACCCTGGCTGCAAGATATGTCAAATCCTGTCATGACAAGAGAACGACCAGCACAACACAACAAAACACTGTACAACACACACACAAACTGACACTATATGGCAGGATCCTGTCACTCTCACTGAGAACTTTAATCAATACTTTGCTCTTTTTCTACTTGTATTGATATATATACATATAGATTCTTATATACTTTTATTTCATTTCTATCTTAACCTAGATTGTAAAGAATGTTTATATTTAACCTTCCTGTGCTTTGGCAACGTAAGATTTATTTTTTTCATGCCAATAAAACTTCCACGAACCTGAAGTCCCTTACGAGACCCAGGAAACCAGTAAGCAAATAAACAAAAAACCAGAACAGGTCCCCCTTTAAGACTAGTCTACTTTTCGGCAACAAACTGACAAGATGGTAAGTTTTCGGAAAACAAACCACCAAGGTGTAAGCTAGTACAGTGAATGAGGAGATGCAAGCAAGCCAAGAAACAGCAGAAATAATTGCACCCTCCGGTGATTCCTGGAAGGGAATGATGTCTGTTTGGGTTGCGATTGTTCTTAGAAGAGCAGATTGGATGAAAAAAATCCAAGGTTGGCTCCAGCAGATCAGATATCTTGATCATAAGCTGAGATCCAAGAGTCCCTCGCGAGACCCGGGAAGCCAGTGAACAGAAAACTGGCAAGATGGTGAGCTCCCAAAAAAAGATATACCATCAAGGTGTAACGTCCACATTTTATTAATTAAGGGAATGCTATTAGCTACAGCAACAAGCAATGCTTTGAAACAACAATTGAGCATCACTTGTAGGTTGGTTGCAGCAGGTCGGATATCTTGATCAAAAGCTATAAGCTGAGATCCAAGGATCTCGGGATACCAGTGAGCAGATAAACAGAAAACCAAAATAAGTCCCCTTAAAGACTAGTCTACTTTTCGGCAACAAACTGACAAGATGGTAAGTTTTCGGAAAACAAACCACCAAGGTCTAAGCTAGTACAGTGAATGAGGAGATGCAAGCAAGCCAAGAACCGGTAGCAGTTCAAGGCCGAAACGCCCGAGGAGTTTGGGGTAAACTACTGCTGAAGATGTGTCTCAAATATTTCCCTCAGATATACACATGAGGGACTAGACATCAAGGGTCCCCTTATCTAAAGCCAAATCTAACACCTAAAGTCAGTAAACCCAAAATGTCTAACACCTAAGGTCAGTAAACGCAGGAAGCCTAACGCCTAAGGTCAGTTAACTTAGAAGGCCTAACACCTAATGGCAGTAAACTCAGAATATCTAACATCATTAAAATTCTAGTCTTTGACGGTAGTCGGGGCCTCAAAGCGCCTCTAATCCATCTATGGCAGTAAACTCAGAATGTCTATACAGTTAAAACACGGGTCTTTGTCATTAGCCAAGGCCTTAAAGTGCCTCTGATCCACCTGATGGCAGTGAACTCAGAATGCCTAACACCGTTGAAACACTGGTCTGTGTCAGAAGCCAGGGCCTTGAAAACCCTCTAATCCAACCAAAGCTCAAGGTTAATAAACCCAAAGAGTGGCAACCCCTTAACTTATGACTTTGTTTAAACTAAGATTCAGGCTTATTAAATAATGTGACAGAGTAAAGAGGGCCTACAGCAACATCTAGACATCCTGCACACTTTCTGTCAAACATGGGCCCTATCAGTTAACCTTAAAAAGACCAAAATCATGACATTCCAAAAAAGGCCCAGTCGTCAAACCCAACATCACAATTTCAAACTAAACAAAATGCCCTTAGAACACATCCAGAACTACACATATCTCGGTATAAACATAAGTAACACTGGGAACTTAAACAAGGCTGTGAACGACCTGAGAGACAAGGCACGAAGAGCTTTTTACGCAATCAAAAAGAATATAAAAATTGACATCCCAGCAGGAATCTGGCTCAAAATAATCCAATCAGTTATAGAACCAATCACACTGTATGGATGAACTAGGACTATACCCTCTAATAATTAAAATACAAAAAAGAGCGATTCAATTCTACACTCACCTTAAAAACAGTGATACAGAGACACTCCATCATAAAGCCTTAAGCCATCAAGAGCTGAACCCAGAGAGAAGCCCACTCATCCAACTCATATCAGAACTAACTCTACAACCCAAAACATGCCAAACTGAACCCCAAACCCCAGCCCGACTAAACCAAATCATAAAAACACAAAAAGAAAAATATCTCACACACTGGACGGAAGCAACAGCTCAGCAAAGCAAACTGGAATGCTATCTGTCATTAAACAGAGAATATAAACTGGCAGAATACCTCAAAACCGTATCAGACCCTAAACAAAGAAAAGTGTTGACCATGTACAGACTCAGTGATCACAAGCTCACTGTAGAGACGGGCAGACACAGACAGACATGGACACCAAGAGAAGAGCGACTGTGTCCACACTGCACACAGAATCAAGTGGAAACAGAGCTGCACTTTTTAACCTCATGTCCAAACTACACACACATCAGAGAAACATTCTTCCCCCAGTTTACAAACTTCCACAAAGACTTCAGCCAGTTTCAACAAAAGGACAAGATTTCATACATACTGGGAGAAAACTCAACCCTGGCTGCAAGATATGTCAAATCCTGTCATGACAAGAGAACGACCAGCACAACACAACAAAACACTGTACAACACACACACAAACTGACACTATATGGCAGGATCCTGTCACTCTCACTGAGAACTTTAATCAATACTTTGCTCTTTTTCTACTTGTATTGATATATATACATATAGATTCTTATATACTTTTATTTCATTTCTATCTTAACCTAGATTGTAAAGAATGTTTATATTTAACCTTCCTGTGCTTTGGCAACGTAAGATTTATTTTTTCATGCCAATAAAACTTCCACGAACCTGAAGTCCCTTACGAGACCCAGGAAACCAGTAAGCAAATAAACAAAAAACCAGAACAGGTCCCCCTTTAAGACTAGTCTACTTTTCGGCAACAAACTGACAAGATGGTAAGTTTTCGGAAAACAAACCACCAAGGTGTAAGCTAGTACAGTGAATGAGGAGATGCAAGCAAGCCAAGAAACAGCAGAAATAATTGCACCCTCCGGTGATTCCTGGAAGGGAATGATGTCTGTTTGGGTTGCGATTGTTCTTAGAAGAGCAGATTGGATGAAAAAAATCCAAGGTTGGCTCCAGCAGATCAGATGTCTTGATCATAAGCTGAGATCCAAGAGTCCCTCGCGAGACCCGGGAAGCCAGTGAACAGAAAACTGGCAAGATGGTGAGCTCCCAAAAAAAAGATATACCATCAAGGTGTAACGTCCACATTTTATTAATTAAGGGAATGCTATTAGCTACAGCAACAAGCAATGCTTTGAAACAACAATTGAGCATCACTTGTAGGTTGGTTGCAGCAGGTCGGATATCTTGATCAAAAGCTATAAGCTGAGATCCAAGGATCTCGGGATACCAGTGAGCAGATAAACAGAAAACCAAAATAAGTCCCCTTAAAGACTAGTCTACTTTTCGGCAACAAACTGACAAGATGGTAAGTTTTCGGAAAACAAACCACCAAGGTCTAAGCTAGTACAGTGAATGAGGAGATGCAAGCAAGCCAAGAACCGGTAGCAGTTCAAGGCCGAAACGCCCGAGGAGTTTGGGGTAAACTACTGCTGAAGATGTGTCTCAAATATTTCCCTCAGATATACACATGAGGGACTAGACATCAAGGGTCCCCTTATCTAAAGCCAAATCTAACACCTAAAGTCAGTAAACCCAAAATGTCTAACACCTAAGGTCAGTAAACGCAGGAAGCCTAACGCCTAAGGTCAGTTAACTTAGAAGGCCTAACACCTAATGGCAGTAAACTCAGAATATCTAACATCATTAAAATTCTAGTCTTTGACGGTAGTCGGGGCCTCAAAGCGCCTCTAATCCATCTATGGCAGTAAACTCAGAATGTCTATACAGTTAAAACACGGGTCTTTGTCATTAGCCAAGGCCTTAAAGTGCCTCTGATCCACCTGATGGCAGTGAACTCAGAATGCCTAACACCGTTGAAACACTGGTCTGTGTCAGAAGCCAGGGCCTTGAAAACCCTCTAATCCAACCAAAGCTCAAGGTTAATAAACCCAAAGAGTGGCAACCCCTTAACTTATGACTTTGTTTAAACTAAGATTCAGGCTTATTAAATAATGTGACAGAGTAAAGAGGGCCTACAGCAACATCTAGACATCCTGCACACTTTCTGTCAAACATGGGCCCTATCAGTTAACCTTAAAAAGACCAAAATCATGACATTCCAAAAAAGGCCCAGTCGTCAAACCCAACATCACAATTTCAAACTAAACAAAATGCCCTTAGAACACATCCAGAACTACACATATCTCGGTATAAACATAAGTAACACTGGGAACTTAAACAAGGCTGTGAACGACCTGAGAGACAAGGCACGAAGAGCTTTTTACGCAATCAAAAAGAATATAAAAATTGACATCCCAGCAGGAATCTGGCTCAAAATAATCCAATCAGTTATAGAACCAATCACACTGTATGGATGAACTAGGACTATACCCTCTAATAATTAAAATACAAAAAAGAGCGATTCAATTCTACACTCACCTTAAAAACAGTGATACAGAGACACTCCATCATAAAGCCTTAAGCCATCAAGAGCTGAACCCAGAGAGAAGCCCACTCATCCAACTCATATCAGAACTAACTCTACAACCCAAAACATGCCAAACTGAACCCCAAACCCCAGCCCGACTAAACCAAATCATAAAAACACAAAAAGAAAAATATCTCACACACTGGACGGAAGCAACAGCTCAGCAAAGCAAACTGGAATGCTATCTGTCATTAAACAGAGAATATAAACTGGCAGAATACCTCAAAACCGTATCAGACCCTAAACAAAGAAAAGTGTTGACCATGTACAGACTCAGTGATCACAAGCTCACTGTAGAGACGGGCAGACACAGACAGACATGGACACCAAGAGAAGAGCGACTGTGTCCACACTGCACACAGAATCAAGTGGAAACAGAGCTGCACTTTTTAACCTCATGTCCAAACTACACACACATCAGAGAAACATTCTTCCCCCAGTTTACAAACTTCCACAAAGACTTCAGCCAGTTTCAACAAAAGGACAAGATTTCATACATACTGGGAGAAAACTCAACCCTGGCTGCAAGATATGTCAAATCCTGTCATGACAAGAGAACGACCAGCACAACACAACAAAACACTGTACAACACACACACAAACTGACACTATATGGCAGGATCCTGTCACTCTCACTGAGAACTTTAATCAATACTTTGCTCTTTTTCTACTTGTATTGATATATATATATATATATAGATTCTTATATACTTTTATTTCATTTCTATCTTAACCTAGATTGTAAAGAATGTTTATATTTAACCTTCCTGTGCTTTGGCAACGTAAGATTTATTTTATTCATGCCAATAAAACTTCCACGAACCTGAAGTCCCTTACGAGACCCAGGAAAGCAGTAAGCAAATAAACAAAAAACCAGAACAGGTCCCCCTTTAAGACTAGTCTACTTTTCGGCAACAAACTGACAAGATGGTAAGTTTTCGGAAAACAAACCACCAAGGTGTAAGCTAGTACAGTGAATGAGGAGATGCAAGCAAGCCAAGAAACAGCAGAAATAATTGCACCCTCCGGTGATTCCTGGAAGGGAATGATGTCTGTTTGGGTTGCGATTGTTCTTAGAAGAGCAGATTGGATGAAAAAATCCAAGGTTGGCTCCAGCAGATCAGATATCTTGATCATAAGCTGAGATCCAAGAGTCCCTCGCGAGACCCGGGAAGCCAGTGAACAGAAAACTGGCAAGATGGTGAGCTCCCAAAAAAAGATATACCATCAAGGTGTAATGTCCATTTTATTAATTAAGGGAATGCTATTAGCTACAGCAACAAGCAATGCTTTGAAACAACAATTGAGCATCACTTGTAGGTTGGTTCCAGCAGGTCGGATATCTTGATCAAAAGCTATAAGCTGAGATCCAAGGATCTCGGGATACCAGTGAGCAGATAAACAGAAAACCAAATAAGTCCCCTTAAAGACTAGTCTACTTTTCGGCAACAAACTGACAAGATGGTAAGTTTTCGGAAAACAAACCACCAAGGTCTAAGCTAGTACAGTGAATGAGGAGATGCAAGCAAGAGTCCAGCAGGAAAAAGCACTCTCGGTGATTCCTGGAAGAGAATGATGTCTGTTGGGTGAGATTATTCTTAGAGGAGCCGAGGGATGAAACAAGGTTTGCTACGGCGTCAGATATCTTGATCAAAGCTATAAGCTAGATCAAGAACCTGAAATCCCGGGACCCGGGAAGCCAGTGAACAGAAAACTGGAAGATAGTAAGTCGCAAAAAAAGATATATGCCCCGAGGGGTAATGTCTACATTTATTAATTAAGGGAATGCTATTAGCTACAGCAACAAGCAATGTTTGAACAACAATCTAATCAGGATTGAGGATCAGCATCACTGTAGGTTGGTTATCTTGACAAAAGTATAAGCTGAGATCCAAGAACCTGGAGCTTACGAACCCGGGATACCAGTGAGCAGATAAAAAGAAAACCAAAATAAGTCCCCTAAGACTAGTCTACTTTTCGGCAAACGACAAATGGTAAGTCGGAAACAAACCACCAAGGTGTAGCTAGTACAGTGAATAGATGCAAGCAAGCCAAGACACCGGTAGCAGTTCAAGAGTCTCAATATTTCCCTCAGATATACACATGAGGCCTAGACATCAAGGTCCCTTATCTAAGCCAAATCTAACACCTAAAGTCAGTAAACCCAAATGTCTATCACCTAAGGTCAGTAAACGCAAGAAGCCTAACACCTAAGGTCAGTTAACTTGGAAGGCATGACACCTAATGGCAGTAAACTCAGAATGTCTATACAGTTAAAACACGGGTCTTTGTCATTAGCCAAGGCCTTAAAGTGCCTCTGATCCACCTGATGGCAGTGAACTCAGAATGCCTAACACCGTTGAAACACTGGTCTGTGTCAGAAGCCAGGGCCTTAAAGCTCCTCTAATCCATCGGATGGCAGTAAACTCAGGATGCCTAATACTGTTAAAACACTACTCTTGGTCATAAATCAGGACCTTAAAAACCCTCTAATCCAACCAAAGCCTAAGGTTAATAAACCCAAAGAGTGGCAACCCCTTAACTTATGACTTTGTTTAAACTAAGATTCAGACTTATTAAATAATGTGACAGAGTAAAGAGGGCCTACAGCAACATCTAGACATCCTGCACACTTTCTGTCAAACATGGGCCCTATCAGTTAACCTTAAAAAGACCAAAATCATGACATTCCAAAAAAGGCCCAGTCGTCAAACCCAACATCACAATTTCAAACTAAACAAAATGCTCTTAGAACACATCCAGAACTACACATATCTCGGTATAAACATAAGTAACACTGGGAACTTAAACAAGGCTGTGAACGACCTGAGAGACAAGGCACGAAGAGCTTTTTACGCAATCAAAGAGAATATAAAAATTGACATCCCAGCAGGAATCTGGCTAAAAATAATCCAATCGATTATAGAACCAATCACACTGTATGGATGAACTAGGACTATACCCTCTAATAATTAAAATACAAAAAAGAGCGATTCAATTCTACACTCACCTTAAAAACAGTGATACAGAGACCCTCCATCATAAAGCCTTAAGCCATCAAGAGCTGAACCCAGAGAGAAGCCCACTCATCCAACTCATATCAGAACTAACTCTACAACCCAAAACATGTCAAACTGAACCCCAAACCCCAGCCCGACTAAACCAAATCATAAAAACACAAAAAGAAAAATATCTCACACACTGGACGGAAGCAACAGCTCAGCAAAGCAAATTGGAATGCTATCTGTCATTAGACAGAGAATATAAACTGGCAGAATACCTCAAAACCGTATCAGACCCTAAACAAAGAAAAGTGTTGACCATGTACAGGCTCAGTGATCACAAGCTCACTGTAGAGACGGGCAGACACAGACAGACATGGACACCAAGAGAAGAGCGACTGTGTCCACACTGCACACAGAATCAAGTGGAAACAGAGCTGCACTTTTTAACCTCATGTCCAAACTATACACACATCAGAGAAACATTCTTCCCCCAGTTTACAAACTTCCACAAAGACTTCAACCAGTTTCAACAAAAGGACAAGATTTCATACATACTGGGAGAAAACTCAAACCTGGCTGCAAGATATGTCAAATCCTGTCATGACATGAGAATGACCAGCACAACACAACAAAACACTGTACAACACACACAAACTGACACTATATGACAGGATCCTGTCACTCTCACTGAGAACTTTAATCAATACTTTGCTCTTTTTCTACTTGTATTGATATGTATTTATAGATACTTATATACTTTTATTTTATTTCTATCTTAACCTACAAGGTTTTGCATTATGCGTTGTACTGAGCATGCACCCAAGACTTTCACTCACCACTCGTGGTGATGTGACAATAAAGGTGATTTGATTGTAAAGAATGTTTATATTTAATCTTACTGTGCTTTGGCAATGTAAGATTTTTTTTTTATCATGCCAATAAAACTTCTTTGAATCTTGAAATAAGGGAATATCATTAGCTACAGCTACAATCAATGCTTTGACACAACAATTGAGACTGAGATCAAGCATCAATTGTAGGTTGGTCCCAGCAGGTCAGATATCTTGATCAAAAGCTATAAGCTGAAACCCAAGAACCTGAAGTCCCTTTGAGTCCCTTACGAGACCCAGGAAACCAGTTAGCAGGTAAACAAAAAAACAAAATAGGTCCCCTTTAAGACTAGTCTACTTTTCGGCAACAAACTGACAAGATGGTAAGTTTTCGGAAAACAAACCACCAAGGTGATATTAACCTGATGTGTCCTTGAACAAGGCACCTTACCCCAGTTTGCTCCCCGGGTGCTGCAGTGATAGCTGCCCACTGCTCCTGGTGTATGGTGTATGGTGTATGGTGTATGGTGTATGGTGTATGGTGTATGGTGTATGGTGTATGGTGTATGGTGTATGGGTGTGTTTACTATTCACTATTCACTGGATGGGTTAAATGCAGAGGTCACATTTTGGGTATGGGTCACTATATCTGACAAATAGGTCACTTTCACAACACAATTTTGGTAAAACACAAAAGCATAAACATGGTAAATTAAAAGTAATGAACATTTCAACAAATCTACATTTTATGTAACTAAGACAGCCATAATGAGTCAGTATAAAAACAGTATATATAAACTATTTTTATATTTAATAAACATATATGATGTGGGTTTTAGTCTTTATACACCGATGCAGATTTGTCTTCTGTGAAAAAAAGCTGATTAATAACGTTTCACAGTAAAAAACCCTGACTTGTGAAATCTGTGATTCATTGACAATGTCTTCATGTTGTTCTCGTGAACGTGCGTTAACTCTGAGTAACTTTCGTAAAGTTGATTAAACTTACCCTTCAAACCTGTTCTGGAACTGACATACCCCGAGTAAGCAAGGTTTGGGTTCATCAACACAGAGTTCAGGGTTAAGCTGATGGTAAATGAACCCTGCTTTCTGGAATACAACCCAGGATTATACTGTTCTCAGCAGATTTCAGGAACAAAACAAAAAAATTTTAAACGTGTCAAAACAGAATATTTGTATCATAATATACACACATACAGTCGTGGTCAAAAGTATTGGCACCCTTGGTAAATATGAGCAAAGAACGCTGTAAAATAAATCTGCATTGTTTCTCAATTTGATCTTTTATTTAAAAAATCTACAAAATTCCAACGTTTCATTAAAGTAAACCAATTGGAAGTGGGGGGAATATCACATTGTGAATTTTTTTTTCTCCAATAAATGTTGGCCACAATTATTGGCACCCTTGTATTTAATACTTTCTGCAACCTAAATTTTTTACAGCCTTCTTTGCTCATATTTACCAAGGGTGCCAATACTTTTGACCACGATTTAGTAGAGAATATTACTGTTTTTCTTCGCAATAACACTTTTGGCCCACCTGTGGTTCAGGTGACATTTAAATTAACACTTTTACTAAGTTTGTCCTATCAAAAAATGGAAAAAGAATTTGAAAACAGAGATGTAGAGCTTCCCAACAATATATAGATTGTCAGGGTTCTTTTATGTTTTGGCATAGAAAATTAGCAGTGAAATAAAAAAAGGTAGAAATGTCCCGACAGTTATGGGGTTTTAATAAGGATGTGTCATTTTATCTTGGATGTGGTAGCGACGTACGAAGAACGGGCCCCAGGTTTTTGACTGATACCATAAGGCTAATTTACACTGATCCAACAAACGCATGTTTCTATACATTATTTAAACTCCACAATGATTATTAAACTAAATGATGTTTATTTGAAAATGGGAGATTTGAAAAAAGTTTGTGTGACCTCGGTGCCTGGATCAACTACAAGCGATTGAGCAGTGAGGGGCTACTGCAGTGAGTGAGGCCTACTTAGCCTACTTTGATTCCTTTCAGTTCTTATAAAGATAAAGTGTTAATCAGCGCAGTTGTATCAATGTCATGTGTAACAGAAGTTGGAAACAGATTGACAAGCATTAGAACTAGTCATGTTATCTGTGAGTTTTAAGTAGGGATGCACCGAATGTTCGGCAACCGAAAAAATATATAACGTTAAGTGAAATATGGCCGAATCCATTTTCCCGAACATGACGTATGATGCGATCATCAGCACCCAGAGTAAATGTCCAAATGAAAGCATCTTTGCAAGTCGGTTACTTTGGTGTAGCCTACTTCAGACGGGAGCGAGTGGTCTGACAGTAGCCCCTCCGCTCTCATCATCCTTTGACATCATACAGTGGTTGCGTGCACCAGTTCCGTGTAGGCTACTAAACAACTAGAGTTTGGAGAGACTGAACTGAATTGTCAGTCAGCAGTCCTTGCACGGATGTTTGTTCTTTAAATTATTTTGCAGTGTAGAAAATAAAATTCCAACCATTTTTGTTTATTCGTAGTTTTGGCTTATAATGTTAAATTACACTTTATAATGAACTGTTTTGTTGTAGGTGTATACATTACATTCTTTCAGCAGTCAGGCTATTCGAGAAGGGAGAGGGCTACATTTTTTGTTTTGATTTTCCTTGTTTTGCTCAATTTTATATTCAACGTTATATTGTATTATATTGAAAAGCCAGACAAAATATTAAAATAACCCTTCAGTTTATGCCATAGTGAAAAAAATGTATAGAAGAAATGCAAAAACCCATGTTCAGTATTCGGCCAAGTGCTTCATTTTTATTCAGCTGTGGCAAAGAATTTTTCTTTCAGTGCATCACTAGTTTTAGATATTCATTAAGTTATCTTTTTATCTAGAAATATTTAATGCAAAGATTCCAGAATTAATGCTAGGCTTAATGGTCAATTTTATATAGAACAAAAACTTTTTAAAAGTATTTTAAGGTCGAATGAGTGCCAAACATGAAACTTACAATGCGTGCATGATGATATTTTCTGTGACACCCCAAGGTAACTGCTGGCCCACCCGGCCACCCCTATGAAAAATCCCTGGCTCCGCCACTGATTCCATATGGATTGATTTGTTAACATTTAAAGTGTTTAGTAATATTAAAACATAAAGTAATAGGGGTAGTAACATTTCGAATAATTATTAACATTAATAGTGCAGTTACAGAGACGATTTCCAGATTGAGGTGGGAAATATCCTAAATTCAAGATATCTGGAACACAGCACATATTAGCACGGGTTTTTATACACTTAACAAACTGTTTTAACATCGAGAAAAACTATTTTAATCGTTTTTAATTTTATTTCCACAGCTTTTTTTTTTACAATTTGAGTTGTTGCAAAATAGCTTCACAGAAAACATGTTTTAGTACAAAATAAAGGTAAGAAATGTAATGTTATAAAACTGTTTTAACGTTTAAGTAAGGTAAATTTTGTTATTTCTTCTTTAACATCTCAGTTAAGAAAAACGTTTAAAAAAACATGAATACAATTCCCTCTAACCCTTTCAAAGCAAAAGAAATAGAGATACGTTCAGCTTCGTCACTCGAAGAGGTTTAATTTGGGTTTTAATAGATTTAAATTCTCTTCTTTCTCAAATCTGTCAAAGACAGAAGTGCTGTGAATTATCTGAGTCCTCGGTCGGATTTTATGAACACCGGTTTTCTTTATATTAAAGGAAGATTTCCTGCGGAGAGATTTCTGTTTGGTTAACACGACGCTTTCGCTTTCATGTCGGCTGTTGGTGTGATTTTGAGCTTTCAGAGGTCTCAAATTGGCCTGAAGGATTCGCGACAGTCTCCAGTTAGTCGCTTCTCCAGTATCCTCGTTTTCAGCGTCTGTTTGTACGAACGCGCCCACGATGTCAAGAATGTTTTGCGCAATGTCGTTCTTCAGGTACTGACACGCTCTTTTCCCGTTGTAATCTCGAGCCTCTATGTCGGCTTCAAAAGCTCCGACTAATAATTTCACCACCTCGATATGACCGTGCATCGCCGCCAAATGCAGAGGTGTGTAGCCCGCGCTTGAACGCGCGTTGATGTTCACAGACACTTGATGTTCTTGGGCAAAGTTGACAAGCATCGCAATCAGTTCGTGTTTCCCGAGCTTTGCAGCCCAGTGCAGACAAGTGAATCCTGTAACGAAGTCTTTTCTGCGTAAAAGAGTAGGATCACTGTCGAGCAGACGACGGAGACTCTCCCACTGTCCGTCAGACGCGCACATCATCCATTCGTGTTCCAGGGGCTCGAGCGTAACCGGCGCGAGCTCGTCATCGACACGCGGACATCTACCGGAGAGATACATGCGACGAATCTGCGGCGAGCTGCTCGTCAAATCCTCGTCGAAATTCTTAAGGTTGTTTTCTGGAGTATTGCTAATGGAGTCCGACTGATATTCAGCTGTCAGATTATGGCTCAAACGCCCAGATGCTCCAGGTCTCTTCACTTCACTTGAACGTGACGTAGGCCTATTAGACAAAATCTCGCCCGACACTGCTGCAGAACTCTTAGGTCCTGTATCGTTATCTGATCCCTGTGTATGGTTTGATTTTTGCATTGATTTTCTGTCAGTTATCGTGCTTGAATTGCCCATGTCTGTTCGACAGAATTCGTTCTGAATCTGCTGTTCACGCCCTCTGAATACGTGACAGAAATATCCGGTTTTGATTTTGCACCTCCTGCATTGTTACCTGAGAAAGGTGAATCACCTTCACGTGTTTCACTTCTAATGTCACAAGAACCTGAAGGACACTTTTTTCCTCCACTTTGAGGTGCTCAGCTGGGACATTCATGTTGGTCTTCGAGTTTGAACTCCTTGTTGCTTTTGTTTCCATTTTATTTTTTGAATTACTTCAAGGAAAGCCACGTTTTCTGCCTAAGGTTTTAATGTCCTATTGTTTTTAATGCACACAATAATGTTAATTTCTCGGTTTCTCTGTGTTCATCAGAACAAAGTATTTTATACAAATTTGGAACAACTCGAGGGTGAATAAATGATAACAGATTTTTTTTGTGAACTGCCCCTTTAAAGCTATACATGTTTTACATAGTCAACGTAATTGTCTTTATTGTTAGTTCATCTATTAACCAGTCTTAAAAACTATGACATTATTGTAAACCCATATAAATAACTCATGTAAATACATTTTCTCTTATATGCTTTAATGAGTACACTAAAAATAAAAACTACTACAACAATTTAAGTTTTAGTGACCAGGTTTTAATTGAAACATTGGTGCAACGTCATTTTAATGTCACATCACAGCATGACCTGTAATGTTCACAATATTTACAAAACTGCTGTTTAGGACATAAAAAAAAGAAACGATAACAAATTATGGATTTTAACAAACTAAACCTAACAGCCACATCAAAGCTATCTGAAACGAAGAAAATCAAGTGCACAACATACTTTACAAAGTCAACTGCTGTAAAGTACATACTGGTGAGAAAATATATACTCGGATACATATTGAAAAACAACATTGACATCAGAAAGGCTTGTAATACCATTCAGATACCAATCGTAAAAGAGCAAGCAAAGAGAAATGAAATTGTACATGTGTGTACACAGACTACACACACAAAGGAAATGGAAAAAAAAGACTCGAGCAGAGATGGAGAAAGTTCTGAACAACACTGAGCACATGAACACAAAATATGTTTGACCTTGAAGAGCTGAACTTAACACAGAACTGCATTGCACTGACAACAAAGTCGACTTCACCAGTAAATGACGCTCTTACAGAGGGATTGTGTCTCCGATCCGACTTTTTGAGGCTTGGATGGTTTCTCTGCACCTCTGACACAATTTTAATTCCATTGAATGTAAATATTGCACTTTATTTTGTAGTGAAATTTCTGTAAAGAAAGAAAACAGGCAATATCTGCTGTTCAGCTGGCCTCATTTGACGGTTTAAAACATGTTGACGAATGCGAGCAATGTCTCCTACAGGTTTAACAATACAGAGGTTATAAAAACATAACTGAATGTAATTTCAATATTGTGTTAGTGTTTTTAGCATTACATTCTACAGTAATTATGCACAACTTGCCCACATCCAAAATCCTCATGGTGAGCAAGCTCAATCTCCCTTCAAGTTCTGCTGCAATTTTACCCATTATTGACATATTTTTAAACTAGTCATATATCAAAGAAAAACTTCAACCCAAGGCAAAAAGTCATTGACTCCTCTGAGAACTTCAATTTGAATGTTAACAGGGTCTTTCCTGAGTTTGTATGAGGTTCAACAAATCTACAGTTCATCTGTGTCTTTTAATAACACAGCGCTCAAACACAGTAATACAATAACACTGGGCCATGATAAATAAAAGTGGGTACAAATATACTACGTTTTAACTGAATAATACTGACATTTGTTATATCTATGTATGTATGCATATACACACGTATAAGGCTGTACTGAGTATGTGCGTATGGGAAACATTATTGCCAAGTTTTACTGAATATGTCAAATAATTAGGGATCTCTGTACGTCATTTATAACGCGTCATGAGGCTCCTAAATTTAGACGCCTGTTAAGAGTATGAATCAACAACAACACAGTGGTTTCATTAATGCTGTCAGAAGACTACTGAAATATACAAAACCACAATAACAAATAAACAACAGTAGAGACAGAAATTATCTAAAGAAATCGTAAAGTATCGGCATATTAGTGTTTAGTGCTGGAAGACCGAAACTATCCAGTCCAAAACCTTGAGTCGGCCCTGTAACACGCCTCTTATAGGCTGGTGAAGTCAACTCTGACACACATACACACACACACACACACACACACACACACACACACACACACACACACACACACACACACAATCAAAATACAACTCAAACTGAAGCTTACAAAAGTCTCAGGTTGACTCTTATCATTGTAATGTCACTGGGCCTTATGGGCCAAAGAGACATTACTGCTTTGTGTTTTGTACAGCTGAAGATAAAGTGTGCATTGAGTTGGCTTGTACATGTCATTATCCTACAGTATTTACATTTCTACCAATGAAATTTTTGACATTTCTGTAATGTCTATATACACATTGAAAACATATCAGAAATATTTGGACTGTCTGTGTTTGTAAATGCAGTATTTCTTTTAATATTTCTCCTTGTTGACTAAAAAAAATAGTTCTTCAGCAAGTTGAATTTGCTGCCTTGTCTAACTATCGGATCCAGCACCTGTCAGTCACTGGGTGAGGGCGGGGCCATGATGAGTGTAGCACCATGATCAGAGAAAGAGAGAGAGACTGGCGTCTTGTGTCACTGCTGTTATCTGGAGATTTTTCTCCTTTTGGGTTTGGGCAGTTTGACCTGACGATCCGAATGAACCTGCAGACGGATAGACAATTAAAGCCGGCGCCGCACCAAATAATCTGTACGTGTTGAAGCTAGGGTGACCACCTCCCAACAAACATTAATAAGTTGTTGTCTTTGTATGAGCTCTTTGGGTTGCTGCTGTTCACACAGCGCTGTTAAATAAATAATGGCACCAAAAGCGGCTGATTCTTTCCAGGTAAAATAAAGTATTTTTTTAATGTGACAACTAAAAACCAATAGATTGATGAAAATGCGGGACATTTTCTGAATATGCGACAGGCGGGACAAGGGGTGAAAATGCTGTGCGGTACAACGCAAAGCGGGACGGGTGGTCACCCTAGTTGAAGCGTGTGTGTGATACTCACGTTTCCAGACATCTTGTCTAACTCACTCATGGCCTCATGAATCGCAGCTTCTAAATGATGATTCAGATTTCCAGCCCTGTGAGAAAGAGACACGCAAAACACATTAGAGAGACAAACCTGAATTGAATATTTTCTAGTTTAGTTTAATCACGTACTGGTTTACTCAGAAACTGTTGAAATTTAGTCAGTAATAACATTTAAGCATTTGGCAGATTCTTTTAACCAGTGCGATGTACAGTGCATTCCTGGGATCGAGTCCATGACATCGTGCTACAAACGCAAAGCTCTAACAACTTAGCTTTAGAAGCGAGAATGCTCAGCAGAACTTCAGATTGCCAGCATTTTTTGAGACAGTGCAAGCATTTTATACAACTAGCCACTCGTGCACAACCTGCTAGTGTTCTTTCTCTCCGCTTTTACAGAGAGGCTGTTAAATACTGCTACGCCGTACATTCTGTGGCTGTGCACTCGCCCTGTTGTCCGAATAAAGTGTGTGACTGCATGGCGCCTCAACACTGGCTGGTAGTGACTGGAGCTTTATTTTGACCTGAAAATAGGATGTTGAGTGAATTGGGTGAGAAGTTATGGATTTGTGTTTAGAGTTTTGAGAAAAGGAGGCATAATTTCAAGAAATGTGTTTAAGCAATCGAGAAAAACTGTAATCGATTGACAGCACTAGTTAAAACATTACAATTTTCTGCTTGTGTGGTCTACAATTTTTAATAAAGGGTCTACAGTGCTACGAGTAAAAATAAGTTAGTCTGGAGCGCTGCCCTACTGTAAGAACGACAGTATAACAAAACATGTCAAC
The DNA here is from genome assembly GCA_026939265.1 of Oreonectes daqikongensis. Lineage (NCBI taxonomy): Eukaryota > Metazoa > Chordata > Actinopteri > Cypriniformes > Nemacheilidae > Oreonectes > Oreonectes daqikongensis. Next base: position 70,449 of record JAOTQM010000656.1, read on the forward strand.
TTTATTACAGCTTTACTGTCTAACACGACACACTTACTTTCTGTTTTTCTTGCTGACTCTGTCCAGCACCTGCAGGTCCTGTGTTAGGGATTTTAGCTGCTCTGGCTCTACCTGAGAAACGTTCAACAGCAGGAGATGTTAATGCAACACCAGAACCTTCTCAACACACCAGAACCAATCCATTACTGATGGTGTTCATGTAAGGATCTCAATCACACCAATCGTAATTTCATATGAAAAAAACTCTAGACTCTAGTGCTAGATGACTTTAGATTCACCTTTTGCCCTCATATCATCAATTCGATTACAGAAGAAAGATTTTTCTTCGTCACATTATATTATATAAAACCTGTATACATATACAATTTGCAGTGAAATTAGGGGCGTAACGATACACCAATTCCACGGTTCAATTCAGTTTGGTTCAATGTGGTGCAGGGTTCATTGCATGGAACCAGTTATGCTAAAAAACACTAGATTTACTTTTAACTTATTAACTTTATACATTGTCCCTCTTCTCTTTGGAAGAGATTAATTTAAGTGTTTAATATTTAGAAAAATTACAAATATTAGTTGTTTAAAGTGTTCTAATTAGTATTTAATTAAATATAAAGGAAGAAAAAATCGTTTTGTGATGTAAGGCAAAATGACGCATCACATGACACAAGCAGCATGTACAGTAACCGTGCGTTCAGACCGCCGACGGCGAGAGCATCAAAGTGGCCGGAAGTCATTCATTTTCAATGTGAGCCGGCGGCGAGCAGCGGTGCGGCGCGGCGCGTCTTGGCCGTTGAGGGCGTCGAGGAGAGTTGAAATCAGGTCAACTTTATGGTAATGAGCTATGACGCGGTTCGGCGGCAACCAATCGGAACGTACAAATCCACCGCTTGAGAGGATTCAAGAGAACGCAGCCCTGTACAAGAGAAGCATTCGATCTACATCAGAGCGTCCACGAATCTTTCTACCAGCGTTGTTGGAATGGCGGCCAGAGCGATTTGTGACGCGCTCGCCGTCGGCGGTCTGAACGTACAGTTAGGAGAGCATCTGTGGCGCATTTCGTTATTTTAAATACATTAATGAGCAAAACTTATTTTTTAATGGCGACATAGATTGTAACTTGGGGTTTCTTTTATCCGCATAGCTTTGCACTTTTGTTAGGGTTAGCATAGTGCGAGTTATAGATAGACACGCGATGCCCTCTCACATACACAACATAAGCATAAAACATGCTGTATATTTGTGGTCATAATAAAAATATTACTTGTATTATAAATCCATTAAACACATAGACATCACTTACACGCGAATTGTCACATTTTCGTGTCAATCCACGCACTTTTTGGCCATTAACTATGCACGGTCATCACATTATTGAGTGTGATCAGTGTTTGCTGCACTGCTGCATCAATTTGCGAAGAGAATCCTCTAACCTGCTCCGGGAAAAGAGCATCCCTCAGGTGCATATGATGCTTGCAGTGGACGGGACCAGGCCGGAGAAGCGGTGGCTGAGGGTTCGAGGTATGCCATGAAAGGTTTGCGTATCGAGGATCGTCCGAGTATCGTTACACCCCTAAGTGAAATGTTAATCTGGTATACTCCAAGACATTTCAACACAAAAAACAATCCTTTCAAAGTGTGAGTGAAGTGACAAGTGGCCAAGTATGGTGTTCCATACTCGGAATTTGTGCTCTGCATTTCACCCATCCAAGTGCACACACACAGTAGTGAACACACACACACACACACACACACACACACACACACACACACACGGACACACACAGGCAGTAGTGAACACACACACACACACACACACACACACACACACACACACACACAGAGACAGTAGTGAACACACACACACACACACACGAACACACACACACACACACACACACACACACACACACACACACACACACACACACTAACAGTAGTGAACACACACACACACACACACACACACACACACACACACACACACAGTAGTGAACACACAACCGGAGCAGTGGGCAGCCATTTTTTGCTGCAGCACCCGGGGAGCAGTTGGGGGTTCGGTGCATTGTTCAAGGGTCTGCCGTTTATAATAAGCACAGCGCAATTTCAAAACTATGGCGAAGTATATAGAAGTAAATGTATATACATATACACTATATTGCCAAAACTATTCGCTCTCTCATCCAAATAATTGAATTCAGGTGTTCCAATCACTTCCATGGCCACAGGTACATAAAATGAAGCACCTAGGCATGCAGACTATGCTTCTATAAACATTTGTCAAAAAATGGGCCGCTCTTATGAGCTCAGTGAATTCCAGCGTGGTACTGTGATAGGATGCCACCTGTGCAACAAGTCCAGTCGTGAAATTTCATCGCTACTAAATACTCCACAGTCAACTGTCAGTGGTATTATAACAAAGTGGAAGCGATTAATGACAGCAACTCGGCCACGAAGTGGTAGGCCACGTAAAATGACAGAGTGGGGTCAGTGGATGCTGAGGCGCATAGTGCACAGAGGTCGCTAACTTTCTGCAGTGTCAATCGCTACAGACCTCCAAAGTTCATGTGGCCTTCAGATTAGCTCAAGAACAGTGCATAGAGAGCTTCATGGAATGGGTTTCCATGGCCGAACAGCTGCATCCAAGCCATACATCACCAAAAATAAAAGCTTTTGTCTTGCCTACTCCCTCGTACCGGATTGTGGTGCTATCCTCATTGTTAAATGTACTATCATATTCATTTCTTGCCGATTGAACGGACATGCTTAATCCACTCATTATTGCTTGATGTTAGCAGCATTACTTTGCTATTGTCTATGTGCTCTGAGCCGAGTCTGAACAAAAATTTCAGATATAACAGCTCGGTTCATTTATATCAATATAAACATGATTTATACTTAAACAAGACTGCAAAGCACGATGGTGGAAAAAGTCCCGCCTTCTAAATAAAAGAGCCAATCGTCACTGCTGAAGCTCCAGTTGCCATAGAAACATGACGTGCACAACATGTGCATTTGCTGCCTGCCCAGCCAGGAGCAATCGAAGCAAAAAACATCATGTAGGTGATGAATGACAGCGGGTGTTCTCCGATCGACTCGGGTATTACACACAATTTTAAATAGACCCGGGACCCGAAATAACAGGATCTGGACCCGATCCGGCTAACCATTTAAAATATAGACATGAACCCGTACGGGTCCCGGGTCCTGTAGCTGTTATAGCTGCAAAGGGTGGGCCGACGTCATATTAAACCCTATGGATTAAGAATGGGATGTCACTCAAATTCATATGCGTCTAAAGGCAGATGAGCGAATACTTTTGGCAATATAGTGTATGTACATACAGTATATGTCGCATGTGTTATAAAGAAATGGTCTGTGCAAAGAATCAATTTATCAGTGTAGCACACGTGCGATACTAATGCATGTGCATTAGACAGAGCCGCTTGTCTGTGTGAAGTTCTGTTTGTCATGGTGCTTGTTTGTGTGTGATGATGTTCGATGGTGCACCACTGCACTGAATTTGTCTGCATCTCACTGTATGAGGACATGAAAACATGAACTTAATCTCCAGAGCTGCTCTGTGAGGTTATTTTATGAGCATTTCATTGTTTGAGAAAAGCTATCTTCAACCACACACTAAGTCTAAGTGTCTGGTTAACTATAAAAAAAAGTGCATTGTACTAAAATATTTACTGTAAGTAAATTGTAGTATTCTAGTAGTAAATTGATAAACTGTAGTAAACACTATAATATACTTTTTACTATAGTAAGGCTCAAAAACACTATTGTATCTGCTAAAGGAGGATTTTTACAGCAGATTACCATAGTAAATAATATAATAATATACTAAAGTATGTGGAAAAATATTATTGTAGAGTAAAAAAATATATTTGTAGATATAAAAAATATTATTGTAAAACTATAAAATATAACAGATGTTTTAGACTTGCGCTGCAACTGTTTGGCATGTGCTACCAAACATTAAACCTAAAATGAGCCCACCCCTTTGTCTCTAAGTGGTTGTACTGCGAATATATTCCATCTGGGACGTTTGTAATGCCTTAAACAGGAATAGTTCCTGCCCCATTATAAGTCAATGGGGGAATTTCAGGTGCCTATTACGCCCCACGGGTGCAACTTACACCCAATTGTGAGGTATGTTGTTACAGAGCCTGCCAGCCTCTTCAAATGTGGCGAGTGACCCGCATGTTTCTAAAAAATCCTCGCTTGAAGCTACGAAACGCAAAAATTCCCTCCTATCGAACCCCCTCCGCCCAATCGCTTATAAAAGTCAAAGCACACCATTCCTCAATAAGCCGTTTGATTTGAGCCCTCATTCATGGGCCTAGGACAAACTGTGCGGGACGAGTAACGCGCCGAAATAGTGGTAGAACAAGAATAATATCCCCCACAATAACAATAGTGATGCTTTGCATTCTGCAAAAGCACCACTAATAAAAGCATATAAATGACACATGGGGCTAAGTAAATGATGTAAGAATTTTTCTTTTGGGGTGAACCATTTCATTAAGTGGTGAAATGGTGTAAAGAACACACTGATCTAAACAATTATGACCAAAGTGAACAGATTTGTTGTTGTTTGTTTAATGTCAACAGTCGTGCCTACCTTCGCTTGTTCAGACAGCTGCATGCTGGCATTGTGTTCATGTTCTTCTCCCATCAGTTTATTAGGCCAAGGAGGGAAGCCTTTTATTGGCCAGACCAGTTCGCTCACATTAAAAGCTCTGGGCCTGTAGTGCAGCAGGTCGGCTGAAGGCGAGTCAGGGTGACGCAGTTCCTCCTCACTGCTGAGACTCTTGGTGTCAGAGGGGCTGGGTGCACAGTGTCCATTAAAGTGTCCATTAAAGTGGGTGTAGTCTTTCACCAGCGGTCCCTCCAAGCTGGTCGAGGAGCCAGGCGACTGGTCGTCTCCGGTGAGCGGTTCCCCGTAGCTGGCGCGAGGTAACATGCCGTTGAGCTGAACGCAGCGCTCCGCAGGCTCTGCGCGTTCTCTTGTGCTGACGGCGATACGGTTGTTTAATCGCAAGTTTCCACTTTCACCCATCTGAGAATCGACAGGGTCACGAGTCTGGCCAGTCGTCTCCACCGGACACATCTGGCCAACAGTTTCCATGATGCAGGATCTCTCTCCTTTGCTACTACATGAACCAGTGTGTACCTGGGTAGAACACTCCAGAAACTCTTCCCCTCTCCAGTGAGGTTGGTTGGGCTCATCCCACTGCAGTCGCATCGGTGTGGCAGCGCTAGGCGAGCGAAAATACTCGTGCGTGTCCACACCATCAGGAGTGTTCTTACCTTGCTCTGAGCTCCTGCGTGTGCGATTGGTGAGCTGGGGTCGAGCACGCTGAGGCTGACTCATCGAGCCAGCCCCATCTGAACTGCGCGGGCCGTGTATGACCGCATTGACGGCATGAGGTAGGCTCAGCGGCTGGCCGATGGAGGCAGTGAAGGCACTCATGGCACTGAGCGCGGGGACGGGGCTCGCCTGCGTGCTGCCACTTGCACCGGCAGTGATAGTCACTTGCATGCCTTTGCCAGCGGCGTCCACCACCGCCCTGTAGATCGCATCCACCGACTCCACCGAACTTTGACCTCCAGTGGCTCCTGCCATGGAAACATCACCCTGTAGCTTCTGTGCAACGTCTCTGTACATCCCCGTGGCCCCAGAATGAGATGTCATCCCAGGCTGGGAGCTGTCAGACATGCACCCCTGTACAAAAGGCAAACAAAATATCATTCAGACTGTATTATCTCTCCAGAGAGGAATAAGTGTCTTCACTGCACTGAGGGACTCACCTGATAATCCTGGTACAGGCAAGACAAGCTGTTGTGGTTGGGAGCAGTACTGTCTGTAAAAGGAGCTGCTGGGAAAGAATGCCCCTGACTTTGATATGTGGAGACCCCATGAACTCCCTGTAGTGCCACGTGCATCTGCTGTTGGTACATGTGCCCTGTGGCAGCCATGACGCCAGGCATCTGAGGAGCACCACCTATACCACAGCTCAGCGATGAAGGGTCACCTGTGGGCAGGAGAGGTGTTACTTATGTTATGTTTCATTCTTAACGCCATTCCAGCATCAGAAGCTACATTCATGGCGATCTATACACAAGTCAGTCTACACACAAGTTGATCCATACACAAGTCGGGGGGGCAAGTTAGAGTCTTCAATTAACCTATCCTGCATGTCTTTAGCTGTGGGAGGAAACCGGAGTACCCGGAGTAAACCAACGCTGACACATCACAGCATTCCACTAACAATACCAGAAAGATAAAAAAAAGATTTTTAAAAAAAGATTTTGGATCTACTGTACTTGAGCTGTAAAGTTCTGTAAATTGTCCTCTTTTTGTTAACAAGTGTGCATTAACAAGAGGTTTTAACAACTTTTGTTAAGCCGCAAGCAACAGCTGTTACGAAGTTTTGTGGCTAGTTTGAATGGATTGGCCATTGTAACTTTTTTGGCCATGTTTGCATTTTACTTCAAATGGAGGAAACTGAACTTTATATAGTGAGCAACAAATGCTGTTGAGGTTAACTTTCACAACGCATTCCTTAAGAAAAGCATTATGAATACAACATGAATGACAACATGAATGCTGACGTAAGATGTGTCTAATGTTTAAACGTTTGCAAACTTATTAACAGTACTAGTGTTGCACAACAGACTGTGTGTGTCACACAATGATGGCTTGCCCTGTGCGGACAGTGCGTGTGATCTACTGTTGCCAGCAGCTGCTGGGGAGGTTGCCATGGAGACAGCAGCAAGATGATTGGTTGCGCTTTCCAAGGTATGATTCACCGACACACAGACACAAAGCAAGAAGAGGTCAGGGCAGAAGAAGAAGAGGTGCACAGAGTACAAAGTAAAGAAATGTTTATAAACATTTACACCACAGCCAAAAGAATACAAACAGGGCTGAAGCGTGGAGCTCATGCCATACTAACATCCCATCTCTGCTGGTTTAAAAATGCACAAAACAATAAAAAAGGCAATTCACCAGTGTCCACTGAGGACACAATCTCTTAACCTTGAACGTCTGTTTTTATGACACTGTTACAAACTAACAGTTATAATCAGAGCAGCAGGGATTATGATGCGCACAAAATCAAACATCCTTGTTTTTACTTGAACACATCTTATAAAGCCTTACACAAAGTTTGCAAGCTGTGTGTCATTTTTATAATATTTAAAGACATGGCAAAAATCGTTCTCATATTAACAGAGGCTGCTTTTATGCATTCACGGCAGGTAATAGTTGAATCTTTTCGCATGAGTTTGAGAGATGTTAGAATGACACAATCTTAAAGAGTAACTATTACAATGTCCCTAAAATGATGTCCTTATTATTTCATGCAGCGTGTGCACGTAGAAATAAGGTGATAACTGCTTATTATTAGAAAATGAAAGTGTTTTTACACCTTGTATGTATGTAAACTTGTTGTTGGACACTCCATAACCAAAGTAGGACCTTAAAAATCACAAAATACTCTTTAATGGCTTTCACTTTTACATTATTCAATTTTATTATCCTAAGCTTTCAAGGATAGTTCATTTTGATTGGTCAATCATGACATTCCGAGGTCTGTTTTTGCCTGAAACAACTGTTTTAACCCTAACAACACAATCGAGTACTGTGCGTCAACTTGACCGGTATTTGTTATTACTTACATTTAGTCATTTAGCAGATGCATTTACTTACAAATAAATTCAATATATAGGTCTAATTAACATATACAAGATTACATGTACAAATCATTAAACCTAATTACTTGTTTGTCTTGTCTGAACAATGTGTCTGAGCTTAAAGACCATAAGAAAAGTGTTTTCCTCTAGGAAGGTTGAGCTAATAAATATTTCATCAGAAATAAATCAATAGTTTGCTTCCAATAATGTACACATGTCGCAAGCAGCTGTGTAATAAGTTGGATAATGTACACCCTGTCTGTCTTGTCAGGGTTAATTCTGTGATAACAACCGGCTGACTGAATCCGATCACATTTAGCAAGTGTGAACAGCAAAAAAATCACATGAAATCCCATTCAAATCGCATATCTGGAAATACATTTCAGTCTTGACACTCAGAACGGATACGAGTAGTTTTTGGCTTACAATATGTTCTCGCACCACGTGAAACACTACGTTGAAACGTAAGCACGTCAGACGTCTCTGCAGATACAAGGTTGCTGTGTTTGTGTCTGTCTGATGGGAGCACTGAATAAAGCCTATATATCAGCCTCATATGCTTAAGCAGCAGGTTTATTAGACATCCAGTAAATAATCCAGTGCAGCGACTGCACGTTGTCATGTTGTAAGAAAAATGAATCGCGTTCAACTGTACACTGAGCTGCTGAGACTGATCAGCGTATGACATCACAATACTTTCGAAAGCGACACAGAGCAGTGTGCTGCGGAATCGCTCTCGCGGTACTGCGAGGTCATACACCGGATCTGTCTGCACAGTGACACATGAAGTTCAACACTTCCTGTCAATGCAACGTCATTGCCATAGAAACCAAATCAGATATTGCAAAAAACGAGAGCGCACCACGGGATACATACATCGGATCTGTACAATTACTATACTCTGTGTGGATAATCAATCATTTAAATTAGATTTTAATCGGATATGCACAAAAGTCTGAATGTAGCCTCAGACATCTAATGAATCTTTCCAATGTTTGTGGTGCTCAGGGAAATTATGCTTATTTCACAAGTAGCTCAAACTGTTCACATTCCCCATTAGAAACCCACTGCAACAAGTGCAAAATAATGAAAGCATCAATCAAGAATCAATTGCTCAATGTTCTTCTTACCTGTGTCAGTCATAGGTTGTGAGCAGCAGGCATCAGTGCTGCTAGGCAGCATGCAGTTGATGTTTGGCTGGGCATGCTGCTGAAAGTGAGAGCTCACGTGTCCCATCACATGGCTTCCAAGAGGAACTTGTCCACTTTGGTTCATAGGCCCACAGTTTCCCATTGCCGTAGCCTGCATAAGGTTCAACACGTCTGGAAACTGACTGGAAACAGATTCCACACCAGAGCGAAGCATCGCTTCTGTCTGGTCATGCATTCGTTGCTGCACCTGTGTGCTCAAATGGACTGGGGTAGAGGGCAGGGAACCCTCACCAAAATGTGCCACGAGGCCTGGGTTTCTGCCCCTGGCCATGTGGGAACTGTGGTTGCTCAGAGATTGGAGTAACTGAGCCATTGAGGTGGTCGGGGGCAGTCGGGATGCTTTTCTCATTTGCTCAGCAGAAGGGCAGGGCGTCCGCATGCCAGCCATGTCTGTCTTCAGCACGTTAAAGAAGTTGTTCTCATGGTTGCTGGCATTCGGGGGAAGCTTACGCTTGCGGAGCGGGTCCCGCTGCTGCGCCATAAGCTTGTCCCGCAGGGCCGCGCGGCCACTTTGCCCCTCGCTACCCGCCATCATCATGGCGGAGTTTGGCGGCAACATGGGATTTAAAGCGTTGTGTCCTTCAACAACCCTGCTGGCATCAGCCCCTCCGCCGCTCCCGGCACTTGCCGCACCTCCGGGGCAACCCGTGCCCTTTCCCCCTACTTTGTTTTGATTGGCTAGCTGTGCTTTGGCGGCAGCTGACAGGAGACTGCTGGCGGGAAAAGAGGCAGCGTTGTGTTGGTTGAGAATCTGGTTCAACGGCATGCCCAAAAGCCCTGGGTGTTCCTTTTGCGAGGTGTTGTTGCCAGAAGCAGCGGAATAAATGGGGTTGTGCTGACTGCTCATGCCTGTCAACAGCTGATTGGGCATCTCTTTGTACTGGTGAAGACTATCCGGCTTGCCAGATGGGCTAGAAGGCAAAGCGGGTCTAGGAGAACTCATGGAGGACCTGGGCGAGCGCGGTGGAACCTTCATGCTACCGCAAGGGGGAACAGCAAAGCTCCCTTGCTCGGATGAGGTGGACGAAGAGCGGGATCGCTGCGGTGACACTTCCATGCGACCCAAAGCCGGCCCAGACATGTGCACAGGGGAAGTGACGGGTGATGGAGAGATGGAGGAGGCTGTGACATGCTGAGTTCTCTGCAGGTGACTGCCATGGCCAACTGGCCCTGGCTTAACTGTGGGTAAGGGAAGGTTGCTTGGCAAGGGGACAATGGCAGGAGGGATGTTTACATTCATCATTGGTACCTGAGAGTGGGAGTTGGGCTGGAAAGGGGGTGGGGGGTTTGGTTTACTGGGGATGGGATCCAGAATGCCAAGAGGGTCCTTCTCTGAGCGAACCGGTTTATTTTGTAGGGCACAGGGTGGGGGCAGGGGAGGGGCGGGCGCAAGCGGAGCCTTATGGTGAAAAGCAGTTCTGCTCGAGTCCATGCTGGCTGAGTAGTTACACAGCGTCTTCTTCATGACGGGACTCTTGTTGGGGACCGGGGGCGACAGAGGCATGTTAGTCCTTCCGGCCATGACGCAGGATGACTGCTGTGCGGCAGGTGAGCCGTGCATCATGACATTGGGAGAAGACAAAGGGATGCGGCTGTTGCTGTGGGTAGCGCTGGGACTGCTGGTCCCTTGGAAGCCACAGGAGTTGTTACGCATAAACCCATCAGGACTACAAATGGCGTCTGTTCTTGGGGACAAAGACCCATCTCTGAAGGGTTGCGAGGGCGGACTCAACATGCCTCCGTGTCCGCTGCGGTACGGAGACTTCGGTCCTGGCTCACTGCTGCTCGGCCTCTGCCTGGAGTATCCAGAGTAAACATCCTGCTGCTGTGGGCCGCACAGCTCCGAAGAGAAGTGTCGCTGCCCTGCTGCAATCATCGCCTTAAATGGGTTCTTACATTCGGGCTCATGGGTTTTACTCCTTATTGCTCGAGGCTGTGCGATGGGATTAATGGAGGTCACACCTGCAAGAAAGAAGAATTACTGTCAGTGATAATTCTTCAGGACTGATCATCGAATACAAGATATTTCCCTACCCTTTTCTTTCCCGTTCACTACCAGTTTGTGATGGAAATTCAATGGGTTTGTGAGATTTTGATGGAAACATACAGTGGAATTGGAAATAAATATTTAAAAAAACCTGCGCCCGTATTTACAAACCATCGTAAGACTAAATATATTTCAATATTAATATTTTATTAAGATCTTGTAATTGGAAACATTTTTATTTTAAAATCTTTATTTGATACCTCAATAGACTTATTTCACAGCGTGACGTGTACAAACCGGAAGTAAGGTAAACGCTATTCCGGTGAATGCTCTAGCTATGTTCACAGAACAGAAGTTGCGGAGACTGGCAGTAAGGCATGTAGCACACATTTATGGTGATTTGTCTAACATATATCTAAATGTTTAATAGATGTTATTCCTAAAATCTCCCAGTAAACCATAAACAAATCGGACAACATCTGCTACTGACGCTTTTGGTAAATAAAATGAATGCCTGTGAGAAAACAAGCTGAATGAATGAATTGCTATGGCAGCAGTGCGACAGGAAAAAGTTTCTCCCTACTTCCAATCTCTGTCCCCATATTTATGAAATAGGTGAATTGTTCAATATTTTTCAGAATTAACTACAGCAAGTTTTGATTAACTTTTAGTTATAATCTTTTGATGATAATGCAATTTAGTTTAGCCGTATTTTAGACATCGAGTTTGGGCTAGTTTTAATCGACTAAATATTTAAATGACTTCAGTCATCTAAACCAAATTTTTTTAAATAAAAAATAAGTTTAACTATAATTTACTCAGTGTAATTAAATGTTGCAAACATTTGTTTTGACATTTTTTAATTCACCATAGAATAAAATTAAACTAAAGCATTACCCATTACTTAATTAGACATGCAATATTGCAACACAGAGAATACTAGACCATGAACGACATGTACCAATTCATTCAATCTCATTTCATTTGTCATACATTGCTTTAACTTTGCAAGCATGTTACTATGGATGCTGCGATGCCACACTTAAAGTGATAGTTTACCCAAAAGTGAAAATTCTGTCATCATTTACTTACCCTCTTGCCATTGCCATTTCAAACCTGTTTCTTTCGTAGTTTCTTTCCTTAGCAGAACTAAAAAAATTTATTTTGAAGAGTGTTGTTAAAATGCATCCATCCACTTGCATTGGTTTTGAGTTCATACAATAGAAGTGAATGGGTGCCGCTGCTGCTCGATTGCCAACTTTCTTGAAAATAGCTTCTATTGTGTTTTGTGGAAGAAAGAAAGTCATACAGGTTTGACAAGAAGGTGAGTAAATATTACAACAAAATTTAAGCAGCATCCACAGTTACAGTGATATAATACAGTATAATACAAACACAGTGATAAGCGGCACAAACTCTCATGACGTGTTTTTACCGTAATGACAGATATGAGCGCGCATTCGGATTTCTCCACGCTACAAACTGCAATTAGAGTTTTGTTTCAAACCTGTCCAGTTAATATGTGTGAAGCATAATCACAACAATGTAACACAACCCTGAAAGACAACTATAACAGCAGTTTTGCTGCTATAGGATGTATTTATTTTAGTTTGTTATTTGGTGTGAGTTGGCAACTCTGCTTTAATTTCAATACTTTTGTAAACATTTGGCACATAAATAACGACTGTTTGTGGCGCCGTTTCATACCTAATGATGCTCATTGCTTTCTCTGCTTTAGCAGCAGCACCACCAACACAGATTGGAGCGTTATGATTTTAGACTGAGGTGTAATACACACAGGAGAATCGTTGATTTTCATTAATGAGATCGTCTGGGTGTTTGAATCGAGATCGCAATCTTTCAACGATTAATCGTGCAGCTCTATTTTTATTACAGTTTTCATTATCATAAATTACATTTTATTTACTTATCGTCTTGTTTTTGTCAGTGGAAACATGTGGTTAACTAATATTTTTCTCATAGTTTTCCTAATCGAAATTATCAGCCGATCACTGTTGGCACAGTTATTAAGCTTGTTGACATTATCATGGCAACAAGGACATCCACACTCTCTCTCTCCTAGATTACATTTTTTCCTTTTCCTTGGTAAAAGTTGCTCTCTTGAATATGTTTAAAGAGCAAAGTTTTTATTAAAAATGCTTACTGTTATTTAAGAGAACTTGTTTTTTGAATATGGGCCCAGATATTTTAGGCAACAAATTTCACATTAGCTAATGTCACTCTCTTCTTACAGTAAGTATGGATATTAATGCAAATTTGACACCACAAGGCCTGTGTGTTTAACGTTAAGATGGCTCTTACTTGTGCCTCCACCAGGACTGGTGAGCGTTAGGGAAGGAGGTGGCAGCTCCATGCTCTTGTGCAGCGTGGCCACAGCAATAAGCTTCCTCTTGTGAATGCAAAGCTTGGTAACATCTTCATCAGCCTTTACATCCTCTGCAGTCCTCAGCTTTACCACCGCACCAGGATCAAAATTAAAAACCTGAAAAAACAGAAAATCTAACACCCAGCACTTCTGTGTAGTCTGACGGAGCCATATTTCGGCATACGATTCTATGAGAACACACTGTGTGACAGACACCCTAAGACTATGTTCAAACTTGACTTCTTTTTTGACAAGAAAAAGTTGACAAAAGTGCTTTTTAAGTAAAAACAAAAAAACGCTCGCAGCGTTGTTGTTACAAATAGCAGCCGGCAACGTTCAGAGAGACTGGCTTTATATGCAGCGTAACAATAGTCTATTTGAATTATAAAAAGAGAGCATCTTTGCAATAACAAATCACATATTTAAAGACTACAATACTAATTTCTCGCTAGAAATGCAATCAAAACTTATTGAAAGTGAAAATTAAAAGTACATTTATACAAACCTATGCTCCAACCGGCGTTTCGGCTGCCAATTTATTTTTTCGAGCGTAATCCTGCTCGACCAATCACCGTCCTCGCCTGTTGTTATGGAAACGACAGGTCTCGCTACTCGCTTGTCATTGGCCAGCTGTGAAAAAGACGCTTGACATAGGGCGTTTTTTTTTTAAGTTGAACTTTTTCAACTTGAAAAGACGCTCTGAGCTGCAGAAAAAGACGCCGGTGCTGGCGTTTAAAAAAAGCGCTCAGGACTTTTTTGAAAACACGGTTTACTCCATAGGATTATAATGTAAAACAGACGCTAGCAGCTGCAAAAAAGAAGTCAAGTGTGAACACGGCCTGACGGTGTCTTTGAACCGTGCTGTCAGAAAAGTTATGCAGGCTCACTATTTCGAATTGCAGCGTTACTACTGCGGTTTATGCAGTCTCTGAAGGTAAAACAGGTGAAAACGCCAAAACGTAACTGACCTTGGGGAGAATGAGTGGACATTCCAGCCCACATTTACAGGTGCCATCAGTCAGCAAGTAAGTCTTCACCTGATCAAGGCAGGCCAGCACTGATCCGCTTGGACTACACAACGCACATGTACATACATCAAATAAAGTCATTACAACCACATCCTATAATCACAATAGGGCTTTTCACACTTGATATGGTTAACCCAGGGTTAATCTAAACCCCAGGTAAACAGAATCTGGGGGTTAGGGTCTGTTTTATGTTTCACACAGCTTATAATTTACCAGGGGTTAATAGATAACTCTGTGTATCACTAACTATCAACTATCGGGTTGATGTTCTTATTTGAATATATGTGGTGTCAACAGCCATGATGGGATAATTACTGCAAACCCTTCAAAAGCGGTGCTAGTTCTGCTTTGGATCAGGGTTTCATAACCCTGGTTAAAATGCTGGGATAACCTCACTTCCAAATTACAAGATTACTGGGGTTAAAGCACAGTGTGAAAAGCCTTGCTAAATCTGTTCAATAAAACTGAAAAAAAGAAATGCTGGATGTCAGACTTGCCATTATAGTAACTAAGGTGGAAAAACACCGATGAATAATATTTTATACTTGTATTGCAATGCACGTCCATATGTACCTGATATAAATGACACCTGTGGTCTCCACCTTTCGCTGCCAGCCAATAGGCACCTGGGCGAGTTGCCCTTTGCCCTCCCCAGCATCTCTCTCTTTTCCTCCATTCATGTTTATTGACCAGTGCTAAACTCTTGCCAGAGATCACACGCTCTTCTTCTCCGTCCTGACACAATGTCTCATTCTGATGCTAAGAAGAGCGAAAAGAGAGCACAACGTTCCGGATGGGACCGCAGGTGAGTCCAGCTCACAGTGCAAACTGGCCACATTTGGGCCTCATTACATGAGCACTAAACGCAGACAGGCAAACCGCTGCTAGCGCCTGACCAACCAGAGCCATGAGAAGACAATCCTATAACGTTCTGGGTTCAACATAAAGGGACCTAAAAAAACTAAACACATGGAAAGAGTTGTGCAGCTCCGACAGGCACAGGGACCTGGGGGCTTGGTGCCGTAGGGGTCCGTTCACGTCACGCGTCTTTTACTGAAGATAACACATGTCATGTTCTTGCAACACGTCTTCAGATCATCACAGATTGGTTCTCACTCCAGGCCTTTTAGGTGAAGAACTTGCAAATTCATGGTTCCTGAACGAGAGAAAGAAAAAAAATTTAAGTCAGTGTGCCCGAGTTAAAATTTTTTCACCAAATGTCATTCATGTGAAACGTGTGACACCTGACATCACATTTTCATTTACATTTAAGCATTTGGCAGACGCTTTTATCCAAAGCGACTTACATTACATTGCACTATACATTTGTACATTTTGTATAGTAAGCAAGTGGGGGTTAGGTGCCTTGCTCAAGCCCTGAGAATCGAACCAGCAACCTTCTGGTCATGAGTCCAACTCTCTAACCACTGGGCCATGACATCAGACACCTGACAGGTAGTAGCAAATGATAGGATGACTCATGAATATTAATTACATGTATGAAATGGACAAATCAACGAAAAACATCAAAATGTGGTGTTCACAGTGACGGGACAACACATAACATAATGTAAAATGAGTCCGTAAGTGTGTGGCAAACACGTGTGCGCTTTCTCTGGTGACTGAAAGTTTTGCATATACACTCATTTTTTTGCACCCACTGTTCTGAGGCTCTGGATAAAATTTATGGGAAATTATATTGCTTTTCTAGCTTCACAAATCCTAAAACATTTATAACAAGCCAAATGTCAAGGTTTATAAACTGTTCTATCAACTGTGTCCACTAGCTCAAATCAGAGAGTCAGCAGTGAAATGTTAACAAAGCATTACTGTGTTTGTGTTAGGGCTGCGCGATTCAAATTTTCACTTGATATCGCGTAAATCTACCCGGCGTGTAGTGAGATTATGATATCGCAATGGTTTTGATCGATTGATTTATTGTATTCTTAACACCATTCCAGCATCTTGGCTATATTCATGGCGAGAACTAGTCACTCTATACACACACAAGTCAATACGACACACAAGTCTTCTCTATACATGAGTATCATGATCATAGCAGCAATATTTAAAACAGAGTTGAAAAAATTAAAAATGTACACAACCAATAGCACTCATACAAATTCTTTCATCTTAATACGAGTCAAAAAACTCAAGATCCTGCCCGGAGAAGTCTTTTTAAAGATGTCTGTCAATGTGGTCTCTGAATAAAAGCATTTTCTAGTTTCCTTTAAGCCAGGACAGTCCAACAAAATATGTTTCACAGATAATGGAATATTACAGAATTCACATATTATAGGCTCTTCTCCTTTTAGTAAGTGTCCATGAGTAAGTCTCGAATGACCAATTCGGCACCTTGTATAAGCGCTTTGATCGGTCCTATTTTCTAATTCAAAATATTGATGGGGATTCAACGGTTTTGATTGTGTGCTTATGCGCAGCTTGTCCATTAAGCACGGCTTAGGAAGTGCTGTTCCATCTGAAATCACTGCGAGTTTGAGGAGCTTATAATGTGCATTTGAAGAAGCAACACCTTTCAAACATAATCATTACAAATATACTTTATTATCATTAAAATACCTGAGAAAGCTTGAAAAGAATTTTTGGAGTTGCACTACTTCTACGATCCTGCAACGCTTATTTGGAGTTTCTGCACGAGAGCGCCCTCTGGCGTTCAGATGCAGAAGCATTTAACCGTATTGACAATTTATCGTGCAGCCCTAGTTTGTGTGTGTGTACAGGAAGAGCACATGTGTGTCACACTGTATGTGAATCTCTCTTACACATTATGCTCATTTATGAGATCTTTTTATCATGAATGTCAAACTCATTCAGTGATTATAAACTAGTATTCCGTAAATCAATCTCTGTATTTAGTGTAATAGAAGAGAGACAATTAGGGATGGGTATCGTTAAGGTTTGATCGGTATTACTACTCTTATCGATACTGCTTATCGATCCGGTACTTTAACGGTATTCTTATCAGTCCTTTTTGATATAAAATTAAACAAATTAGAAACAGAATTAACACTGCTTTATTTGAATTAACATAATTTACATTACTTAATCCAAAATAATAAAAAAACAATTTACTATAATTTTTTAGGTTCTTTCTCATTGACTCTTTTCCAATTTTTTTCTGAAAAAATATACATTAAAAAGTAAGAACAGAATTAACATTGCTATATTGTAATAAATTATTACAGGCTGATTTATTTTTTTAAGTAGTGGAAAATGGATTAATTCAATATGCAATTTCATTTTACCTATGTGGGATTAGCATGGAAATATTAACCAGTTAGATCGAATTTACAGTTGTTTAAAATAGGGTAAATGGCATGGCATATATTCTATAAAGCATACATTCCTGATGTAGATGGGGCATCAAGAGATTAACTAGATTGGGCTAAGCAGTCAAAAACAGTGCATCTTTCTGCCTGTGCATGATGCACTTTTGACAGGTGCTTTGACAGATTACTTCTGTTTCCGTCCTTACAAGCAAACGTTTTGTTGCACTTCTGGCAACGAGCATTGTCAGCATCAATTCTCCTGAAGTGTAACCTCACTTTTGAACGTTTAGTTCTCTCTGCCTTAAGAGCGTCTTTCTTCTGTGCGGCTGACCGGCTATTCGCATGTGCGCATTGTAACTGCGTAGACACAAGCTGCGCAAGAGACACGTGCCGTGCCGTGACGACATCTCGCACGCTCTGGTGGTTTGGGAATAACGAATATGCATGCGCCTTAGAGTAAATTAGAAAAATAGAAACAGTTGTTGAGATAAAATGTGCAAGATAACGTTAATGTAGCAATAACATATAAGGTGTTTTTTCCAGAGTACCGAAAGCAGAACCGTTAAGGGCGAAGCTTATTGATGCGCCGGTCTTTCATAATTTAGCCAGGATATCTATTGTTAATATTATTAATAAAGAATGAGAAAGAGTTTCTCATCAAATCCTGTCATAATCCTGTCTTCATTCTCATGTCAACCTTTGTGACTATTAATTGTGCAGAACTTAAAAGAAAATATATTAAAGAACAATGTTAACCTAACAACACTGAATCCCACTGAATTCCATTTTATGGACACAAAACCATTGAGACATGACTCAAAATATCTTCTTTTGTTTTTACAGAAAAGTCATATACAAGTTTTCAACAACATAAGGGTAAATAAACAATGTTAGAATACATTATATTTGAATGAACAGAAAAAATGATATTTTGAGTAAACTGTCCCTTTAAGGAAACGGTCTTGTCTTTAAACGGAATCATTCAAGCAAAAAACACATCACTGGTGTAAGGTGAACTGTGCAGCATAGAAAGCAAGAAGCACACTGTAATAGAAAAGTAGCCAACCAAAAGCAAACTTGTGTGGGATGCTTATGTTTTAGATTAAGTTAGTTGTAATGCTCTTTCCTTTGCAATTGTTTTTAAACTAAGTCGAACGGCTCATTCACGCATAGGTTTGTCACAATAGTCAATTTATCGGCTAATCGTACAACATATAAACACAACATCAGTAGTTTTTGGTGATGCAATAAATCGCCATTGTGTTTATATATGTCAGGCATGTGATTGGCCAAGAACAAAAAAGAAGGAACATAATCCACACCCCTGACCACGCCCCCACACACATATTAGCCCCACCCGCCACAAAATGATACATATTTTTGTCTTACAGTAAAATGACAATTAAAACATGAAAAATAGTTTCTAATGTACATAATGAAATGTTAAGTTATAAGTTAACTAGTAAGGATGCTATACTATAATACTATAATTCTGTTGTCCTGAAACAAATATTTTATACTTTGCCACACAATATACAAACCATTATAATTACCTGATACTGATTATCAATATTAGTTTTAGCAGTTAAATGTTAAATAGTTTAATAGTCCCCGAAATAATGTTTAAACAAATAGGACAATACTTGCAAAACAGTCTTATGCTGATGTGAAATATTATTTAAATATGTAATCTCTTCAGTACTTTAAGTTACTTTTTATTAGATTTTTATCAGCAATAATTAATTTCCCTAATAATTCGTAGACATTAAAACAAAACACTGTGAGCTTATGAGAGTTCCAAAAACAACCACTAGATGGTGCCGCTAACTCGTGACGTGGTATATTCAGCATAAATATTAGTATTTCAAAACGCAAAATTTAGCAGAATTCATACATTTACAATTCCGTATTGATTAGACCCTTTATTGCAACATGACTTATAAACGAATAGTAATTTAACCATTAGTATTTTTTCAAGCCATTTAATTTATTGGCCATTTTGCATTTCAGTCAACATTGTCATAAATGTAATGAACTGTATCAATATCAATATCAATATCAGATGACTCAAAATGTTACTTTTACCGCATTTTGTAACTAACAAAACATACACTGTCAAAACACAGTTCAGTCCTTCACTAACATTAAAATGAATGTTAGTAAAAATAATAGTACGTGTTTTTAAAAGTGCTAATCTACAGTATATTTGAAGCCTTTTCCACGGATGCAAGACTTATGCGGTGCTGCATCAGACTGATAGTAGCCTATAACAAAAGTACTGCAAGTGTGTTTCGAAACCATACAGAGCAGTCGGTTCAATTTGATGATGTCATACACCGATCCGTCTGTGCAGCACCATATAAAATCCAACACAACTTATTATTGTGCTTCAAATGAAGCAGTCTTTCTGCGTGCACAACCGGTTGAATGATAATGCCGTGCGCACCGCAACCCCCCCCCGCCCCCATTCAAGAAAAAATAGATAGGATTTGCACAATTTACGCGGGGTGTCCCACAAGGTCAGAAAATACAGAAATCCGTATTTATACGGAACAATCACATCCCTGATATGTGTTTGTTTAGGCCTACATAAATGAATGACATTACCATTTTAACAATCGCACTGTCACTGTTAGCGCTGCCCTGTGTCTGTGTGTCAAAAGGTCGCGCACACAAGATAAAGAGACATTGTTTTATTACACAATTAGAAAACCTCAAACAAAAACCTGAACATGAGATCAGACCTCACAAACACTTGAACCTGAGATCAGCCCACAAACACCTGAACATGAGATCAGCCCACAAACACCTGAACATGAGATCAGACCTCACAAACACTTGAACCTGAGATCAGACCCGCAGACACCTGAACCTGAGATCAGCCCACAAACACCTGAACATGAGATCAGACCTCACAAAAACATGACCATGAGATCAGACCCGCAAACGCCTGAACATGAGATCAGACCCGCAATCACACAAACCTGATATCAGACCCACAAACACCTGAACATGAGATCAGACCCGCAAACACCCGAACATGATATCAGACCCACAAACACCTGAACATGAGATCAGACCCGCAAACACCCGAACATGATATCAGACCCACAAACACCTGAACATGAGATCAGACCCGCAAACTCCTGAACATGAGATCAGACCCGCAAACTCCTGAACATGAGATCAGACCCGCAAACTCCTGAACATGAGATCAGACCCGCAAACTCCTGAACATGAGATCAGACCCGCAAACTCCTGAACATGAGATCAGACCCGCAAACTCCTGAACATGAGATCAGACCCGCAACCTGCAACCAGACATTCAATATACTTCCATTAAACAGGTTTATGATATAGTCTGTCCCCTAAACCTAAACCTCAACCTAATAATCACACAAACATGTGCAAGACATTAGATTTATTTTGAACAAATTTAGTGGGGACCAGTAAAATGTCCCCACAAGTGGGTTGCAATGATAATTCACTGTATAACTGAAGACATTTGGCCCTCACTAATATAGCTAAACCTGTACAACCACCCACCCACCCAGACAGACACAGAGAGAGAGAGAGAGAGAGAGAGAGAGAGAGAGAGAGAGAGCGCACGCGCGCGCGCGCGCACACACACACACACACACACAGTGCTAACTGCTAACCAGAGCTACCTAAACGTAACAAACACACAAGCAGCGCAAACACACGCGTTATACGCGCCACACACACTCACCTGCTCGGAAACACTCTTTTAGCAGATTTACACTCAAATGTGTCGCTGCGGCCGAAGCGCAGCAGCAGCAGCAGCAGCGCTCAATCTACCTCATAACACCCGCCACACACCGCATTTCTGTCCGCCGTCAGCTCCCGGGCGGGTAAAAACGGAGAAAGAATCCGTTTGGCTTGATTTCACATCGACTCTGGACGTTTAAAAATAAAAACACAACGACTAAAAGCATCAACACATCCGCTGTTCTGCTGCGCTCGCAATGGAAAGATGGAGCTCCGCTGGGCGCATGCGCCCCTGACAGTACCCATAATGCACCGGGGCATGACGGGACACATGCACAAGAGTTCATGCGTGTGGTTAGGATGACGATTAGTTTCATTAGACGATCATTATCTTTTTTCAATGTATGTTAACAAAATTTAAACATAGACTACTTTTCACAATAAAGATAGGCCTAAAAGAACTGTGTAAACCTTATGAAAGCTGTATTAACACAATCACACTGCGTCATAGTGTCATTAGAACATTAGGACCAATCTTTACAAGTTTTCTAATGACACATATAGCAAATGATACATTTTTTAAATACGCCACGATAAGAAAAGATGTAGCCTAGTTACAGAAATGTGTCGACAGAGATTTATTGTTAATGATGAACTCCTGACACAAGGTAAATAGGATGACCACCCGTCACAGTATTTTCACCTCTTGTCCCAAGCGTCGCATATTAAGAGAATGTCGCACATTTTTTATCAGTCTGATGATTTTGAAGAAAACATGCGTATACGTTCTTTTATTCGACCCAAACCCACATGTAATTCTGTGAGCCTCTAGTGTGAGTTTAAGTAAAGAGTTGCTTAGTTTTTTATTTGGAAACCTTTTGACAATATGGTGTGGTTTTCGTTTGATATAAACACTTACATTTGCATTTTTATATTACAAAGTATATTATTTAGAATGGTTAGTTGTAATGGACTAAATGACAAATTATTCTTACAAGTTAAAGTAAAAAATAAATACATAAAATTAACATAACATAACATTATGGTTTGTTTGGTGGTTATCACCCTAGTTATAACAGCTCTACGTTTTTACATAACAAAAACATCAGCATAATGCCAGTATAGAGATATAAGTTGCAACTAGTTTATTGCAGCTCATGGCAGCACTACCAAGCCAATTAAACACAGCTACGCAAAAATTACTAAATGAAATTATCATCCGTTTCATAATTTACATTTAAGTAGAAAAAATTATGTTTTTCATAATGTAACAATAGCTTTAATGTTTTTCTAGATTTTTAGCATGTTGTTTTGCTTATAGCTTTTTAAGATGAGAAAGAATTGATGCTCCTCCTCAGTGGGCGGGGCGAGCGGAGGTGATGCCCAAGCGCGCCGTCAGTCCAGCGCTCTTGGTGCTAGATTCTAGCAGCTAGAAGCGTAATACTGACTTGCCGATCACACGATTATTAGACACAAAATTACGAAATATTACTTAATTCTCACTGTTTAAACATGTAGCACCGTTAAGATCCAAGTGTTTGTTGATGACACGACAAACATTCGCTCGTGACGTGAGTAGCTGTTTATGATGGCGACGCTTTCCGCGGGCGACCAACGTAACCCTGTAACTGCAGTCACGCCATCTACGCTTAAAAAATGTTGCGCATCTACATAGCGTTGTACGGTAATGATGCGCCTGTAAAGTCAGGTTTTTTTAAGGGTCTCATTCTCCATTCAATTTAAGTGAGGATATTAATTAAACATCAATATATGATTTTATTTTAAAGTTTACATGTTGTTAACTGGTTTTTATAATTGCACACCAAACTAATAGCCTACTAACTGCTTTGCTGTAGAAACATATTTTAAAAATAAAATTCTTATTCTTATTCTACATGATTTTAAAGTTGTTACTGTTTCCTTTCTTTATAATTGCACACCAGACTGGACACACGCGAAATGTTGCCGTAGTTGCTTTCGGCTTTCATGGTAATTTCTTCTGGATGCGCTTTTTAGAGCGACGCTTTCCCGGGAACGCGCTGCCGGTGCATGGTGCTGCGCAAACTTGTGGCGCCGCTCGCAATCAGAGCCTTTTACACCGGTGAACATAACACTGACTAACCCATTATCTAAAGCTTAAGCATTGAGGCACACCATCATTGTCCTAAAACATTTGACATTTTTCAGTTTTTTCTTTTTTTTGTACAGAGTGGACTAATGTACCTATAGGCTACTGGCCGTTTGTACAGGTAAATCACAGATTCCTAAACCCCTTATTCATTTTGACACAGTATCATTTCTACTGAATAACATTACATACAGAACATGTTATATGTGCTTCCATTAAGGAAATAAATGGCTGAATGTTGTCTTTGATCTGAATTGAGGGTGAGTGTCTCCGTCTGTGTCTCACATTTACATTACATTTACATTTATGCATTTGGCAGACGCTTTTATCCAAAGCGACTTACATTACATTGTACTATACATTTGAACATTTTGTATAGTAAGCAAGTGGGGGTTAGGTGTCTTGCTCAAGGGCACCTCAGCCGTTACCCGCCAGCACTGAGAATTGAACCAGCAACCTTCTGATCATGAGTCCAACTCTCTAACCACTGGGCCACAACTGCCCACAACTGTCTGGGCAACGTTCCTCTGCTTTTCCCATTAAAGTGGATGGAGCCAGCTTTGGGGCCTTATTTATAACCGTTGTGTACGCACAAAACACGCCCTAAAAAAAGCGTACGCCACTTCTTACGCAAAAGATGTAATTTATAAAAACAAAATTGATAGGAAAATTTGCGCACCTGCACGCAAACTCTGACCCATGCGTATACGGATATTTTGGAGACAAGGGGACTCAGTTGGTGAGGCTGTGAACTGAAGTCAGTAAATATTTAATCATATTGTCTAATATGGGACCATTTTACTGATGTGAGTGAAGTAATAATACAGGCAGAATGATTTTAAACTCTGTTTCCTCTTTTATACACACATTTGATTAAACATTCCACTCTTATTAATGGAGTTAAGCACTCAGATTACATTTAAATGTTAAACCAAAGGTGTAGATATATTTCTAGTTCAGAATGCAGCAGCACGGCTCATTTTCCAAAAGCCCAAAAGGGCTCATGTGACACCCCTCTTTATCTCTCTCTCCACTTGTTACCGGTCGAAGTATCAAATTCAAGTCACTAACGCTTGCCTACAGAACTATCACTGACTCTGCGCTGGCATATTTTCATACCCTCCTAAACTCCATCAGGATCCCTGCGTTCAGCAAATGAGCGGCGTCTTGTATTGCCCTCTCAAAAGGGCAGTAGATCACTTTTCCGCTCATTCTCCTTCACAACTCCTTGCTGGTGGAACAGCCTTCCAAACTCTGTCCGATCAACCACATCTCTCACAACATTCAAACAACATCTTAAAACACAGCTCTTCTGTGAATACTTGACGAATAAAAAAAAATACTAACACGCTCTCTCTTTCTATCAATAGGTAATGTTCTGACTTTTGTGGAAACTAGTAACTTGGTGTTAGCACTTGTATTACTGCCCCAGTATGACATATCACTTTATTGCTTCCTAATCTCTCTGTAAGTCGCTTTGAATAAAAGCGTCTGGTAAATGACTAAATGTAAATGTAGTTTATGCGCTGCTTTTAAACACTTTCCTGTAGCATGTTGCATGTTTTAATGTTTAATGACAGCTGGGAGTGCGAGGTGCATTATAATTTTTAATTGCAGAACTTAACTTTAAATAAATGCAGAAATATATCAGGTACAATTGTAAAAAAGTGCATTTCAAATTTACCACAATATACAATGCAATCATTAACATTTTCACTGGACATTGATAATATTTACATGGGACATTTGACATAATTGATAAGACTCAAGACAGCTAAAGATAACTTGATGCTCTGGTTCTGAACGTGCTGCAAAAAAGTAGTTTCTCATCCATAATGTTGTAATCCTTTCTAGCAAGAAAAACACAATGCTGTCTTCTCCAAATGGGTTTCCTACTATTATCAGGTGGTGTGAGGATCCATGTAGTCAAAGTCAAAATTATTTCTATAGCGCATTTCACAATTTTGCATTATTGCAAAGCCACTTCACACACAGTATATAGGCTATATAAAGTTGATATGTGACAATGGATCACAGTCTTAGGGGTACATTTTTTGAAATACGCTGACCCATACGCTGTATTTTTGGCTATTACTACAAATGTTCTCGTGCTACTTAAGACTGGTTGTGTGATCCAGGGTCACATATGTATTTATGACAAAAAGAGAACGGGAGCTGCGCCTGTTGGCCAGGCTTGTGTCCCAGGTTGTGCAAGAATGAACATCAGGGTGGGCTGGAGCCGGGTCTGCTGGCCTTGGGTGTCTCTGCCGGGAATAAGACATGGAGACAAAAAAAGAGATTTATTTAAATAACATCTCACAAAACATCACATTTATTCATTTAACACTTCACAAATTGCTTTACAATAGTAACAATAAACAAAAGATTACAATATCACTGCTTTGGTCTATGGTTAAGGAGTATAATAGGCCTATTTATAGCAATAACTGTAATAATCCAATTTTAAACTTTATTCAGATTTTTTCATTGTCTATTCTATTACAAATAATATAATAATAAAAACTCCTAATGTGCAATATTATAATAAATATAATACTTCAATTTTTTGCTGCTCAACGAAACTGGAAAATAATTAAGTTCTAAGGAAAAAGATAAACTTTAAGTTTTAAGTAAACTACAGACAATTTACAACAGTTAGTTAATCAAAAAGAAAGTGCTACCTTAATTGAAAGTCAACATAATAATAGTTAAAGGTGACTAAAAGTCATTGTTTGTGATTTAACAATTTAGCCCCACAAAGCTTCATTATATTCGTTAGCATCTCGGCTAAATCAAGAGCTGTCTAAGTTACACTGTGTACTAAACAAACATTTAAAACAGCAAATAACTGCTATGCAGTTAGACATGTCAGAGTATACATGTATATAAATTGTATATAGTCAAAGTCAGCTTCTGCCACATGTACAGTACATACATATAGAGGATTGAAATTGCGTTACTCTCAGACCCTAGGTGCTTACAGATAACACTAACACAGAATAAAAATATATTTAAAAAAATACAGATTATATATACATATACATATTGCCAAAAGTATTGGGTCCCCCAATCTAATAAACAGGTTTGATGACTTTAGTAATTTCCATGAGTACAAATCTTAATGCTGCAACATATCATGATATTCTATGGAACTGTGTGCTTCTAATTTAATAGCAACAGATTAAATTAGAATAAAATACAGTTTAAGGTTCTTTGAGTACACAATAGAATATTTGAGGCACCTTTTTTTTTACAGTATACTGACCAGACAAAATTAATACATTATACTAAACAAATAAAAATTTGTAGCTGCATAATCTTTGCATAATTGTTATTATATAGGCTACCCTACAAAACAAATATGTAACCATAAACAGCATGTAACATTGACAAGTTTTTGTAATGTGCAAATTAAAATCGTAAAACAAACCTTTACGGAGTAGACAATTTTTATTTGTTTAAATATTTGACATGTTTGCCTTCATTTAAATTATAAGTGACACCTCACTGTGCTGTTTGTTTTTGCGCATGTGCTCTGCCTCTGCATCCCTCCTCCTGGTGACGTCACGCAGATTCATTCCGTCAAAATGATGTTTAGCTCCTCAGATGAGCACAAATCCGCGTGATCACAACAACGAGATCTCCAACAGACTTAAAGAAATCAGACATCTGACACAATCACATTTATGATGGAATTAAAGAAAGTGATTTGTGAGAGCGAGGGGACGATGAAAAGCTATGGCGCGCTGCACGAGACCAACAGGAGCGCAGACAAAGGTGATCTGATCACATATTCCTCTCATTATCAGACATGATTTTAATGATAAATCAGATATTGTTTCACTGTTATTGAACATAATGTTTGTGTTAATATCTGATATGTTGTATTTGTCACTCTTATTATTATCAGACATGATATCGTTCTTCTTATCGGACGTAATGTTAGTGTTATTATCTGACATGATATCGTTCTTATTATCGGACATAATGTTAGTGTTATTGTCTCAAATGTCGTCTCTCATATTATCAGATATGAAATCGTTCTTATTATCGGTTGTAACGTTGTGTTATTATCTCAAATGTAGTCACTTATATTATCAGATATGATATCGTTCTTATTATCGGACATAATGTTAGTGTTATTATCTCAAATGTCGTCACTCATATTATTAGATATGATATCGTTCTTATGTTAGTGTTATTATCTCAAATGTCGTCACTCATATTATCAGATATGATATCGTTCTTATTATCGGATGTAATGTTAGTGTTATTATCAAAAATGTCATCACTCATATTATCAGACACGATATTATTCTTATTATCAGACGTAACGTGTTATTATCTGATATGTCGTCACTCATATTATCAGACAAAATATCGTTCTTATTATCGGACGTAACGTTAGTGTTATTATCTGACATGATATCGTTCTTATTATCGGACGTAACGTTAGTGTTATTATCTGATATGTCGTCATTCATATTATCAGACACGATATCGTTCTTATTATTGGACGTAACGTTAGTGTTATTATCTGATATGTCGTCACTCATATTATCAGACACGATATCGTTCTTATTATTGGACGTAACGTTAGTGTTATTATCTGATATGTCGTCACTCATATTATCAGACACGATATCGTTCTTATTATTGGACGTAACGTTAGTGTTATTATCTGATATGTCGTCACTCATATTATCAGACACGATATCGTTCTTATTATTGGACGTAACGTTAGTGTTATTATCTGATATGTCGTCACTCATATTATCAGACACGATATCGTTCTTATTATCGGACTTACCGTTAGTGTTATTATCTGATATGTCGTCACTTATATTATCAGACACGATATCGTTCTTATTATCGGACTTACCGTTAGTGTTATTATCTGACATGATATCGTTCTTATTATTGGACGTAACGTTAGTGTTATTATCTGATATGTCGTCACTCATATTATCAGACACGATATCGTTCTTATTATTGGACGTAACGTTAGTGTTATTATCTGATATGTCGTCACTTATATTATCAGACACAATGTCGTTCTTATTATCGGACGTAATGTTAGTGTTATTATCTAAAATGTTGTCACTCATATATGAGGTTGTTTGTCCCTAAGGCCAGATGGATGTGTCCATGGCGGAGAGCTCCATGTCTCCAGATGAGATCGAGGCAGAAATGGCTCGGATTCAGCGCCTGAGGGAGGTGCTGGTGAGACGCGAATCTGAACTGCGCTTCATGTGAGTAACTGCATGTGTTCAGGGATTCAAGCAGGAAAGACATCAGCGGATGACTCATCCTCAGCGAACTGACGTCACTTCCGTCACTTCTTATGACAGTGTGTGTGTGTGTGTGTGTGTCCTCAGTACCTCAGTAACACATTAAACTTGTGATCATTACAACCTACTCATGAGGACATTTTACTGGTCAATAAAAAGGCTCTTTAATTGATCAAGTCATGTTCTTTAAATCTAATGTCTTGCACGTTTGTGTGATGTCTAGGTTTAAGTATAGTAAAACAGACGTACGTGTGTGTGTGTGTGTGTGCGTGCGTGCGTGTCAAATTTTTATTCTTAAATATTCAGTCATACATAAAAATACTGAGGTAGGAGACAACATAAAATTTCTAAGACAGAAGTATCAGTAGTTTATAGCTTAGGTAGCTACATTTTACAAGTGGCTTGTCCAACACTATTCTTGTGTTGTTCACAAGTAACAATTTCAAGTTTGAAGGTGAATTCTGACAAGATTAGCTAATAGAACATTAATCTAAAAAATCAAAGAAAGAATTGTCTCTACTGCCCTTACACATTTATCTACCTTTATTCATTTAGCAGACCTTTAAATCCAAATCAACTAAATAATACAATAAAGAGAAAATGCAGATTAAACATGAGCTCCCAAAATACGAGTGTAATGAGACAAAGAGAGAGTTTGTAACCAGTGTGACTAAATGTTACAACCACAAATTATGCTGGATTGTCAACCAAATACTGACACTGAATTATTTACTATATTATCAATAATCACGTTCATCATATGGATGTCATAATAATGCCGGTGTATTGTGCCACCCCTAACAGACACTTTTTGTGTGACTTTTGTGCTGCTAATGCAATGCGCCACAAGAACATTTTAGTTTCTGTCTCTGGTTGATGTGTGTTTTTATTTGTGCGATGTCACATACTGTTGACACATTTGTTTCACTAAATGCTCTTATTAAACTGAGGAGAAAGTTCTTACAGTTACAGTGTTCTTAGAAATGTGATTTTAAATCTGAGCTGTTGTTTTTTTTTTACCTTTGTTTCAGGATGGATGATATTCAGCTCTGTAGAGAGATTATGAGTCTAAAACAAGAGTTGAGAAAGATTGTAACAATGTCAGGTGACCACGCACGCACGCACGTTGACTTTATTATCTCTGTAGGGACAGTCCATAGGCGGAATGATTTTTATACCGTACAAACTGTATATTCTATTCCCTACCCCTACAGATCATAGAAAACATTTTGCATTTTTAGATTTTCAAAAATGATCTTTATGTACGATTTATAAGCTTTTGTGCCCATGGGGACTTCAATTTTGGTCCCCACGGTGACACGAGTCCCCACGAGTTGGTGTGCATTCAGGTTTACATCCCTACCGGCATATAAAAACCAAAAATACACAAACACACACACACACAGATAAACAGTTTTACATTTGAATTGTGTGTCTATTTCCATCATACAGATGCAGAGAAGACAAAGAAACATCGTCAGCGAGAAGAGAAATTAATTCAAGAGATTCATCAGCTGGTGCAGAAGAGAGATTTTCTGGTGGATGACGCAGAGGTCGAGCGACTGCGGTCAGATGCTTTTGAGACTTACAAGACAACTAACACAACTTAAGTTTGCAGTCATATGTGTCTGTCACCTCCGCAGTTGTGCATCTCACTTTTCAGGAGTAAAACAGTTTTCTTGATTTAAGTAGCAGGTTATTATCACTGACAACATTTTCTGTGTTGCTGGAGAGAAAAAAACATAAAAAAGATTCAGAGTTTTTAAACAAAGCTGGTTTGGGTTTAGGTTTTTACCCAGGTAAGTTTGTGTTTAGTTTGAGCATACTCTGAGTTTTCGGCTCAAGAAGGTGTTTGGTTTTGTTGCTATGATAGCTTATGCTACACGGCTAACCTGCTCCGGAGCAGGTTTTACTCTGGGTTAGAGAACGCAAACTAAACTGGACCAATCAGCTCTGAGAAAAGTGACATATATCTGACGCAGTGAAGCCACTCCCCTTGTTTTGGAATTCGCGTCTGAAACTTTTGCACGTAAAACAAATAGATACAACCTCACACTGTGTCAATCACATTTACACACTGTCACCAAAATCTTCGTCCGTCACAAAAATAATCGGACCGGGTTCAAATTCAGAGCCGCCATACAAGCGAGGATGACGAATACGAAAAACGTATACAAAAGTTTCGGGCTCTATGTGCAATGGCCTTTCTAAGATGTCAGAGGGAAATCTTTTGCTGCTAATTGTTTATTATATTTTTATTTTATTGATTATAATTATGTATAGTTCATATAACTCATAAAATTATTACGAGTTGATAAATATTATTCACACTAATAAATGAAGCATTTAAATTAATATAACTTTATACTGTACGTACAATAACATGCTTCAGTATATAAAGCTTTTTAAAGTAATGAAGCATACATGTTTTTATTTGACCTTGTTGTAAATCTATATCAAATATTTAATTTCAGTTGATATAGCCAATAGTTGTCTTCTCAAACTTTAAACTGCAGCAGGGTTTATTCCTGCCTGCTAAATGTGTTTTAATTCATGAGTTCTTTCATCATTTCTTTATCTTCAACAGATAAAGTGAATTGCACTGATACTCATGAGAAGTCAATCAAACTCATGATGTTTCTGTGTTCTCTGTGATTGCCCGTTTCCTGCAAACTCACGCCTTTCCTGCCTCACAAACTCTGAATCAAACCCGAGTTAACAGAGAACGTTTATATCAAGCGTTGTGCTACAGCTGAGCCTGATCTAAACCGGTTAGGTTTATCTGGTTTTGTCAGCTCAAAACATACTCAACCGCAACCCAAAGTTTGTTCATCTCGCTTCGTGATACAGGCCACTGGTCTCTCTGTCTGCACTGCTCTGTCACAGTGGTTTTAGACTGTCGACTGAGAACGCTAAATCCTGTATGGATACTTATGGATCATGCTACTTTAGGTTCACGTATCCTATATGAATGGTGTTAATTTTAATGCAACATTTTCACGTGTCTGTTTCTCTAACAGGGAGCAAGAGGAAGACAAAGAGATGGCAGAGTTTCTTCGACAGAAGCTCAGTGTTATACAGAGTAAGAGTTCTTGCCGTCACACACAGAAATATTTCTTGAGATTAAACCTCAGTCACTGTCTCTCTGTCCACAACAGAGGCTCCTAAGGCCAGAAGGCCAGAACCTCCACTCTACAAACCTTCCATCACCAAGACCAGTGTGGCCATCATTAAAGACTGCTGTGGAGCGACTCAATGTGCCATCATGTGATGATGTGAGACCAGCCGAAGACTCACAGCTCCTTGTTTCACAGATATTGTTAAGATTCTTCAAGTAATATTCTGTGAATTTTAATTTGCTTGGGTTGATTTACTCCATATAACCAAAGCCACATAGCAACTCCATCACAAACTATCCAGACTGATCAGGAGGAACAGCAGAGGATTATGGGTAATTCCATGTTATTATAGTCCAGGCGTAGTAAAGTATATATTACGTTTCTCTCACTAGCAGCATCTCATAACCTCTTGTAAAATCATTCAATCATAGCACCGGTCGTAGTTCAACCAGTACATTTACATTTATGCATTTGGCAGACGCTTTTATCCAAAGCGACTTACATTACATTGTACTATACATTTGTACATTTTGTATAGTAAGCAAGTGGAGGTTAGGTGTCTTGCTCAAGGGCACCTCAGCCGTTACCCACCAGCCCTGAGAATCAAACCAGCAACCTTCTGATCATGAGTCCAACTCTCTAACCACTGGACCACGACTGCCCACTATTCATTTACGTTTTACAATTTACGTAAACAATGTAAACAGCTGATTTTTTTTGTTGTTTTTTTCATCATCATTCTCAACAAAAGTGGATCAACAATAATACAAATCTTTAAAGACATTTTTCCTTTTAAAATGGGACAAGAAGTTTGATTCACACGAATCTTGTGCCAGTGTTCAAACTGAACTTCATTTGTCTTTATTGTCTACAGTAAAAGAAATTGTTACCCGTGCTCACATTCATCATGTTTTTTTTATTTGAAATAAGATGTTCAGGACTATGTATTAAAGTAAAAATGGAGTCAATCAGGATTTCATATTTATTTAGTTTGCCCTTCAAACATACAATATAAACATATAAAGGCTCCACGTTTCCTAAGAACTTTGTCAAAATGTTTCAATGTTCAATTATAGAACGATCCAAAGTCAAATCCCTCACACTTCATGAATTCAGATGTGTCTGATAAAGGAGACCATATAAAGCAGGACACCAGATGATGCTTGTGATATTTATTACATATAACAGAAATCATTTGGTCATTCCACAAAATAAAAGGATTTTCTGGTGGAGACTAAAACCATAAACCAAGACCTCCAGTGTCTTGACCCTTGACTTCATATCATTGTCACATAAATCGAAATCCAAACTAAGTGTAAATCAGGTTACATCTGAACTCATTGGGGTCGTGTATGGGCCGCTTGAGAGAATTACAGACACGAAGACTGTAAAACCGTGTTGATAAATGGAGACACAAAACACACACAAGCACAAAAATGGCTAGACACACAGATCTAGTGACACACATCGCATTTCTGTCATGGTTCCAACACCTAACAAATGTTCTGTATAACAAATTAAACATCCATCTAGCACCATGAGAGGTAAGAGTTATGCAAACATGCATAGAAAAACAACACTTCATCTTTTAAAGACAAACGAACCGAGTTAGCTGGTACCATACTGAAGGCTTCCAAAAACATTTAAACTGAAAGCTTATCCAAAGACATCTGGAGCAAATAAAAAAATAATAATGAATAGCAACACCTCACCCTTAATGAAACAAACATGTTTAACAGCAAATGCTCGGAATGATGTGACAAATGATTGTTTTTCTCACCAGCCGCTCCTGACGCATGCAGTTTGTCTGGTCCAGACGCACATTTAAACTGAGCACTGTAACCGCGACTAATACAAACTATTGTAAAAGCCCGGATCAGGTACACAGAACCTCAGAGAGTCACCACGTGTCTAAAATGATCGGCGGATTATACACATTAAGAACAAAGAGCAAAGAAAGAGACAAACTCAAGGTTAAAGAGAAAAACCTTGGAAAAGGAGCAGCTACGCTAAATTCATACGATACGTCCAGATAACACACGAAAAAACCGCTTGTCAAACGTGGGTTTATGCACAACCTGCATAGAACTTTGGAAGCAACTTCCGGCACGGAGAAACGTCTGGTAAACTGGCTGCTAAGGTCACTCCTCGGACCGCTGGACTTCTCACAAGGTTTTAACTGTGTGTGGACGTTACCCTGCACAAACATAACACAACCTTTCAGACTTTATGTGTGGACATCCTCTAATATCCAGCAGAGACGCTTTTAAACGAAACATTCCTGTAAGAGATTCAAGAAACATGATTCAGAACTTATGAATGAACTTAATCGATTTCAGACTATCGCGTATGATCAGATTTAAAAAAAGCCTCCTGTTCAGAGTTTAAAATAAAAGAATGTGCGACACCCGATCATCTATAGACGCATACAAAGATCAGACCTGAATTCCACCTTCATTATTATAAAGCCCATGTGCTGCACACAACCAAACATGTCTCAGTAAAAACAGAGAAGATCCAATGTGATGGAGAAACCCCATGAGCTCATTTGAGAAACATCAGGAAGAGCAGCGATGAGTTTGCAGCTAATTCCAAGTCTGAAAACAGAACATTTACTCATGAAAACTCTTTTTAGCCCTTATAACATACGAGTAGCGCTCGAGGGACAGAAGTGCAATGTCAATCACTGCCCAATATTTGTCATGTACGTGAAGGTGTGCAGAAGTTTTAGACCGGCCGGGCGTCTGTGAAGGAGAAATTAGCTGCTAGTTTCACTTTATTGCGAGCCGTTCTGCGGCCAGGACTGTCTGTGGAAGAGGTTTTGAACTCTAGAGGTTCGCTGGCAATACGACCATCTGTTTGTGAAGGTGCGTGATGATCTTTGACCGACTGCGGCTGGCGATCGTAAACCGGCTCTTGTTCAGACTGACCGTGTGAATGCGCCTCGAAGCGAATCAGATCCACGGGCTGCACCTGCACCGGGTCAGGCCGCAGCTGAGGAGATGGGAGGCATGATGGAACAGGACCGCACAACAGATCCACAGGAGAACCGGGACCCAAACACAGCAGCTCCATCTCACCTAAAAGAGAGTGTGACAGAGAGAATGTTGGATTTACACACACAACACAAACCTTTCACATGTGGAAAATGAAGTGTCGTACCGCTGGCCGGACTGTCGACAGCTCGGTTCTTTTCAGGACATGGATTCCTCTCTCCAGTGAGCACAGGAGTACCACGAGCTAAAAAACACAACATTTATCACAACATAAACAACTATTTATCTCATTTGCCAAAACAGAACGTGTAGATATTTAAGCGTTTGTGTCTATTAACAATTAATAATTACCGTTAATGTTTTTGTCTACACACAATTCTGACACAAACATGGCCTACAGCCAAACCTAGAAAAAATGTTTCTGTTACCTTTCATGTCATTCTTCAGAACTATGATCTTTTTATGCCCGTGACCTTTGATCCAGACCACCTGTGAAAAATAATGTAAAAAATCTGGTCACATGACAGCAGCAGAACAATGTGACAGTACAGAGAGTAAATGTGCTGTACCTGCGGTATGGCAGCCAGCAGTTCATCAAGAGTCTTATAGCCATAAGTCTGAGGACTGAACTCTCTGCCGGTGTATTTACTGAACGCCCCCCAGAACTCAGACAGGAAGATCTGATTATAATGGTACGTGTGCAGCAGCGCGCGGACGCTACGGGCAAACTGATAAAGTCTGGTCAACCTCACGTGCTCTCCGCAGTCACCGTCCTCATCCTCAGACAGCTGGAGGGGAGGAGACACAGGCATGAGGAACAAAACAACATCAGCACAGAGCGCGCCCACCCGCCGCCCACACACTCATACCTGCAGCAGGTAAGGTAGACTCTTCAGCAGCTCACTAAGAGAGATGAAGCCGTACTCGCAGGGTTTGAGCGGCACGTCGTAGATGAGCTCATACCTCTTCCTCAGCTCCTCTACCCCGACATAATCACGATCTTCAGGAAGTGACATCATCAGTGCCAGCAGCTGCGACGTCAAGGCACGCAGCGACTTCCTGTTAATCAGCTGTACCTCTTTCCCTTCGTGACCATCTACTAGCTAGGAAAGAGAGCGACAGAGAGTCACAACCTTCAAAGAATTTCAACTTTCTTCATGACCTGTGAAGCTTGCGCTACCTTCACCACATGACAGAGTTTGTTAAGCAGTTCAGGCAGAGTGCTGGCGTCATAGTCCTGCAGGCGGAGAGCGTATCCAAACGTCTTACTGTATTCACTCAGGAGCTGACTGACAGGCAGTGCCGAGTCTCTCTGAGCTCGAAGTAACTTCACCAGCTGAGCGGCTAAAGCTTTAACACGCTCCACCTCCGTCAGGGTCAACATCCTCTCCTCCCCGCACTCCAACACCTGAGACACAAAGCACACAAAGTTCCTGAAGACTT
This sequence comes from Oreonectes daqikongensis, assembly GCA_026939265.1. Taxonomy (NCBI): domain Eukaryota; kingdom Metazoa; phylum Chordata; class Actinopteri; order Cypriniformes; family Nemacheilidae; genus Oreonectes; species Oreonectes daqikongensis. The sequence continues at coordinate 106,761 of JAOTQM010000656.1, forward strand.
CTGCTCCTCAAGCAACTCTGCCACACTGCAAAGCATAATTTGCCCACCGTAAGAACATCTGGAATGGCCTCGAAGAGCTCCACGAGTTTGGTGAACCCGTAGTAGGAGAGCTTGCACTGACGTCCAAAGTGGTGGTGATACGTGGGGATGAATTTGCTGAAGACCATGCGGAAGTGAGGCTGATGTCTCAGCAGATCGACGACCTCCTTCCCGAACTGCCGTGTACGCTCCGCTTCTTCCGCCGTGCGCTCTGAGGAAAGAGAGCGGACAACAGGATCACTGGAGCGCGTCAGAAGCGTAGGCATTGGTCAGTAGCGGATGGGTTAATCACCTCTCTTGGGAACAGAGATGAGCGTGTCAGACTCATGCTGAGAGATCGTGATCGTGGTGTCTGGGATCTCGGCCAACAGGTCCGTCAGATCGCACATTCCATAATCCACCACTTGCCAGTTCCTGGAAAAACACCTGACACAAACACGTGCATGAGGACGAGGAATTGCCGCTGTTGCAGACCGAGAAGACAGAGAGATTCTCACCAATGATAGGCCTGAGAGAAGTCGCTGATCAGCACCTGCTTACTGGCCTGAAACTTCAACAACTTCAGCAGATCCTGTGTGAAGCGTTTGACCTGAGCGCGATGAGTCAGCGTCAACAAGCGCTTGGAGCCCAAACCCAGGATCTACACACACAGTATCAGACATGCTTGTTCAACCGTCTCAAAACAAGCTTTGTCACACAAAACAGCAAAGGATGGGTTCTGACCTTCTGTATGCTAACATTATTAACACTGGACCTGGCAGTGAAAACATTTACATTTAGGCATTTGGCAGATGCTTTTACTCATTATACTATAAATTTGATTCTGGATATGTGCAATCCCTGGGATCGAACCCATGACCTAGGCGTTGCTAGCGCCATGATCTAACCACGGAAAATTGTGAGATGAGACTGAAGTGACCTGCAGCACGTGAGGAACGGCCTCCAGCAGCTCCAGAAGTTTTGTGTAACCGTAGTCAGACACTCGACACTGCTTGGCAAAATGATGATGATACACTGGAATAAATTTTGTGATGGGCATCAAACAGGCCGACTGATTCTTCATCAGATCCACCATCTCTCTACTGAACTGAATCAGCTGAGGATTCCCAACCGGACTCTTACTGCGCTGCTGTAGCCACGGATCTCAACACACACACACACATTACTGTCATCTTCACAACATATGAATTATCAATAACACACAACAACAGGCAGTAAAGTTTTATGCACCACAGTGCATCCTGAAAACACTTTAGAACCAGCAAACGAATACCAACTCAATTCAAAAGACGACAGACACACACACCTGCATTGGGCAAAGGGGGATTGTTATGAATCCATTTGATGATTTTAAAGCCATTGTGAGCCATTACTATGGTAACCCCAGGGATGCAGGTGATGAGATGCTCCAACGGGACGCTACCCTCCACCTTCCCCTCCTCCACAACAGTCAGAGGACTGAACTCTGCTGCATAGCATTCTGGGAAACTGAGTCCACAGAGAGACAGAAACCGTCAGAGAGAGGTAAACCAAACATCCTCACAAAAATAGTAATAGCAGTCCATTATTGACCTTGTGGAGACATGTTTTTGGGTCACCATGATGAATTCTGAATGAGCTTCTGAATTAAGCTAAATAAGCCTGGCTAACAGTTTAGGTTTAATCGGTCTAATACTGCATTGGTTACAATGATTTATTGATTTTCTTTATTAAGTAATACAGAAGATGAGGTGCATAAAAAAATAATCGCATATTAAAATCGCAATACTGTTAAACATATAAATTCGCAATTAGATTATTTTTCTAAATTGTTTAGCACTAGTATACAGTTTGTACAGCATATAAATCATTAGGTCTATAAAAAGACGTGCTGTGTTACCTGAGCAATGGTATGGTCCCCTCGTGAGTCTGCAGTAAAGTGTGCACATGAGCAGCCAGAACTTTCAGAGACACCTGAACAAACGGGATGACGTAAGCATCCGGATCAAAGTCAGATTCACTGAAAGTAGAAGAACATAAAACACATGAGCCTAGGTTTACACATGAATGAGTGATCAAAAACTCCAGCCATCCAACCACAGTGAAAATACACTATATTGCCAAAAGTATTGAGTCACCCTATCTAATAATCAGGTTTGATGACTTCAGTCATTTCCATGTTTAATAACCATGAAATTCCCAAAGTCATCAAACCTGTTTATTAGATAGGGTGACTCAATACTTTTGGCAATATAGTGTATGTTCTCAACATTAGAAAAAGAGACGAGACATTTCCAGGCCCAGTGAAATGTGCTGAACGCAAGAACTACAGCCAGACACACAATAGAGTAAATATATTAACAGTAAACGGACCTTATTATACTTGAATAAAGTACAGTTTACCAAAGCAACATATACATGTTTTTATATAGCCAATAACCAAAGACCACAGTAAACCCAAGGAGGAAACTCGGAGTAAAGAGACTGGACGCCAGCATCTAATGTCTTCAAGGTCACCCTTTTTGGGCAATAGGGTGATCACAGCTCTCTCTCCGCATGCTCACTGGCAATGTACCTCTTTTAATGCACTCCATAAAAACAGAAAACAAGTCAATAATATGCCAATTTTTAAAAAATAAAATTCTGCATTAAGTCCATCCAAGCCTGGAGCTTTGCCAGAAGTCAGCTCTTTAACAGCGGCAGATAGTTCATTAAAAGACAATAGTTCAACAAGCTTAGATTTCTCCTCCTCTAAAAGATGAGGTAAATCTTGAAGCAGAAGATCAGCCATGTCCTCATCACAGGGTTCGGTTTTATGAAGATCCTCATTAAAAGACAGAGCATAAGAAATAATTCCATAAACATCAGTAACTCTCCTGACCTCTGGAAGTTTCAGAAAGCCGAGGACTTTCCGATGCACAATCTTCTTTTCCAGGTTAAAGAAAAAAGATGTAGGAGCATCCATAATATCAAAAGTTAAAAATCTTGCACGGATCAGTATCTCCTGGGCTCCTTCCTCCTGTAGGTTTTGCAAAAAAAAGATTACGTTCTAAGGCGTCAGTGGTATTAACAATGTCCCCTTCACTATTGTGATGAAGTATTTCCCGTTCAAGTTGCACCATCTTATTGTCCAAAATGCTTTTATTGAAAAACAATTTGATTTGAACTTTACTTATATCCCACCACTGGCTCAGGGACTTAAGTGAAAGAATGCACAAAGTTGTGATCTAATAATAAACTATTATTAAACTTCCAATAGGAATACTTAAAGGTGCTCTCTGTAGTGATGACATCAATAGACAAGAAAGTGGTGGTCAGACAAAGCAGTAGGAAAAATACAGCTATTATAGTATTTGCTTCTCTCCAAACATCTACAAGATTGTAGTAAACGATCAACAACCGAAGCACACGTTCTGATGGGTTCTTCAGGAATCCAGTCTAGAGTATGATCTTAAGTACAGTTAAAATCTCTAGCCATAACAATGGCCCTATCGTGTGGAACATCACTTAAAGCAGCTTCAAGTTTTTTGAAGAAAGTAACACGATCTGACCCAGTATTGGGCGCATACACACCAACAAAAGAAAGTTAATACCATGAACGGTAGCATCAACTCTCAGCAAACCACCAGGACCACTTCAAACACACTTACAGGTTGTTCTTTATATTTAGGCACCAGCAGTACATCGACCCCTGCACTACCACTAGAGCCATGACTCAGTGTAGCCTGACCCTTCCATTCTCTCAACCACTGTGTCTGATTGTTGGTATCTAGCACTAGCACTCTTCATCATTATAGTAAACAGTATTTCCCATACATGGATTTATTCATGGCAGCCCGCCACATTATCAACACTGACTGCCACAAATAGATTTTTCATGATTCCCCTTTAAATTTGTATTTTACTATTTAAAACAGCTAAATCCTTGTAAAGTTGCGATCAGCGTGTTGACGCTTAGCGCCTCTCTCGCTTATGTTTTGTTTAGCACCCCGACGCTAGGCTCTCTCTCTCTCTCTCTCTCTCTCTCTCTCTCTCTCTCAAAATCAAAATTCAAAGAAGCTTTATTGGCATAATAAAATAAATTTTACATTGCCAAAGCACAGGAAAATTGAATATAAACATTATGCACAAATCTAGGTAAAGATTTTTTTTTTAAATAAAATATAGGTATACAAGTATCTATATGTACATATCAATATGAACAGAAAAGAAGCAAAGTATTGATTAAAGTTCTCAGAGTGACAGGATCCTGTCATATAGTGTCAGTTTGTGTGTGTTGGGTTGTGTCAGTTTGTGTGTGTTGGGTTGTGTTGTGTCAATTTGTGTGTGTTGTGTTGTGTCAGTTTGTGTGTGTTGGGTTGTGTCAGTTTGTGTGTGTTGGGTTGTGTCAGTTTGTGTGTGTTGGGTTGTGTCAGTTTGTGTGTGTTGGGTTGTGTTGTGTCAATTTGTGTGTGTTGGGTTGTGTCAGTTTGTGTGTGTTGGGTCAGTTTGTGTGTGTTGGGTCAGTTTGTGTGTGTTGGGTTGTGTCAGTTTGTGTGTGTTGGGTTGTGTCAGTTTGTGTGGGTTGTGTTGTGTCAGTTTGTGTGTGTGTTGTGTTGTGTCAGTTTGTGTGTGTGTTGGGTTGTGTTGTGTCAGTTTGTGTGTGTTGGGTTGTGTCAGTTTGTGTGTGTTGGGTTGTGTCAGTTTGTGTGTGTTGGGTTGTGTCAGTTTGTGTGTGTTGGGTTGTGTTAGTTTGTGTGTGTTGGGTTGTGTTTGTGTCAGTGGCAGTGTGTTGACGTATCTCTCAGTCAGGTTTGAGCTGTTTGAGTTTTCTCCCAGTATGTATGAAATCTTGTCCTTTTGTTGAAACTGGCTGAAGTCTTTGTGGAAGTTTGTAAACTGGGGGAAGAATGTTTCTCTGATGTGTGTGTAGTTTGGACATGAGGTTGAAAAGTGCAGCTCTGTTTCCACTTGATTCTGTGTGCAGTGTGGACACAGTCGCTCTTCTCTTGGTGTCCATGTCTGTCTGTGTCTGCCCGTCTCTACAGTGAGCTTGTGATCACTAGGGTTGGGTACCGAAACCCGGTGCCAATATGTCACCGGTACCTATATATCCGGTATGTCACTGGACCGAATCAAATCACAGGTTTCGGTGCCACTTAAATGCTGACTGAGCCGTCGAGTGAAACATTTGCCCTCATTCACATGAACGAAAGTCAGAAAGCTCTGATAATACAAATCCAACACATCTTATATGATTGTTAAACGAAATGTGCATGACCCGTGGCTTCATCAGAGTGAAAGACAGTTTTAGTGCAATTTCCTGACTTCCGTGTTAGTTTACAGTGCACGTTCACGAGAGCACCACTAGCACGCGTGTCACGATGACAGTACATCTGGGCATGCGTAGTGCTAGTGGAGCTTTCGTGAATGTGCACTGTAAACTGATATGGAAGTCAGGAAATAGTGAAATACGGTCTTATTTTTGTTTATTTGCACACAAAAAGTATCCTCGTCGTATTATATTAAATAATGCTGAATCACATATTTAACGATGTGCTTCCATCACTTTCTACGCTTTGACGGTTGACCGCCCAAAGCGCATGCCGCCTACTATGTGGAAGCCGCATCAGAAAGCAAAGAGGACTGACAAACCTGCAGCACAACTCATTTCACATGCACCACAGGTTAGCCAATCATAAGAGGGATCATTTACATAGTCATAAAAAACAGCTCACAGACCTGAAGTCATGTTGAGTGCAGTGTCGTTTGCAGATGGGCTCGTGGTACTCGAGCTCCTCAAACAGAACCGGACTGGTGTTGTTGGATCCGTCATGAGAATGTGCCGATCCCAACGGACTCTGTCGGGCATGAGTGCTGGACAGCAGACAGACGAGTCGCCCCCCGGCCTGCTCTCGCACACATAACAGCTCCGGCAGACGGTATAAATCACTCACCGCCAGCTTACGACCAAACCTGCAACAAACACAGCCAAGCGCAACTTCAGCTTCCTTACAATTCACATTCAACAAAATCTAAAGTGAGTTTGCATTTAAACTTAAATAAATGCCAATCATTGTATATCTGTACACACTCACACTCGATAAACTAAGTATGTGTGGATTAAGTATGTGTGTGTGTCATTACAACCCACTTGTGAGGACATTTTACTGGTCCTCCTTAGGTTTAGGGTTAGGGGATAGAATATATCATAAGTCTGAAATATAAAATGTAGTATAGTATAGTAATAAAAACCTGTGTGTGTTAGTCCTTCTCTTGTATTTCTCTGTGATTTAGATAAGTAAATGTGTGTGCTTGTGTTACAGTCTCACTTTCTTTCATAGGTCTCAGTGAGCTTGTAGAGCGGGAGGCAGTTGGCAGGCGCGTCCTGCAAGACACTGGCAACCTGCGAGCTAACACAAACAGTCTCACGTACAGGAAGTAAAATCATTGGGTCATGTGATCACATGACAGCAGCACAGGTGCAGTACCTCAGGCAGGTGAGTGGTTTGTTATTGGCTCCGGTGACGAGCGACACGTGAATCCTCTTACTGCCGATTTTGTAGCGATGCAGCAGACTGACGGCGCCGATGGCCTGCTGCAGCGAGCTCATGTGTACACGTGCCTTCAGCTGATAGTCCGTGTGTGGACTGAGATCCACGTTCTTCACCTGCGCGCACACACATTATTAGACAGGTTTTTATTTCACGAGGTTGTGTTCACGTAAGACTCCACTTACTCTGCCGTGTTTAGCGAAGGCGTCTCGCAGTATGTGCTGCAGGTCTTTGCGAGACATTCTGTAGTCCAGGTTTGTGACCTGCACATCAGCCCCATCGGAGAACGGCTCAGATAGGCCCTCGGCACAACTGCTAGGAGATGGAGCGCTGAGCAGAGATGAGCGATTGGACAGGCATGGGGAAGCACTCCTGCAGAGATGAAGGGAAAACAAAATGACAAACAAGTGACCGAAAGAGAGAAATAGAATGAAGGGCTTGAATAATCGTGCCATGATCTCACCGAGACGACCACGAGCTCTGAGAGAGAAGCACGGGACTGAAGCTGTGCTGCAAACTGAGTTTACTGAATGCTGAAGGAGTGCTGACCTGAAACGACTGGCAAGGAGAATCTCGCCTTAAACACACACACACACATAGATAAGGTCAGCAACAGTACAGTCAATTGACAGTTGTTAGCCCTGCCTCGCAGATTAAAATGTTACCTTTAAAAAAAAAATCAAAATTCTGAAAGGCCGCATGAATCTATCAAACATGTGTTGTACTGTATTCACATTTACCCTTACAGTGCATTACAAGCAATACATTTTCATCATTGCGTGTTCTCTGGGAATCAAACCCACAACGTTTGTGTTGCTAGCACAATGCTCTAACAGGAGCATATGAAAAGATGATAACACCAAATGACACTTGATGGACAGGTCCATCTCAATATTTTACGTGTGATTTATACATTTCTTAAATCTATCCCATACCTCCGGGAGCGCTGAAACAGGTCCGCGGGTTTGCCAGGCGCAGACGGGAGGCCGTGACTCTGAGGCGAGGCAGAGGCGGGTCGGGCCGCACCACACATTGCCTGCGAACAAACAAATAAACACAAAGCGCTAACATCGCAACACAAGGCACTTCCCCACGGCTGACGGCCGATTCCTGCCGACACTTATGAAACAGAGGGGGTATGATGGGGGGACAGATGAAGACAGAGGAGGAAGATGCTCAGAAGAGTCGCCTCCAAGCGCATGCCAGGGATTACAGACAGCAGCTAACGTCACGAGCAGCACAAGCCAGCAGCACACAGCGCTACATGAGAACAGCGTGAGAATATGAAGCGTGCGATTGGAGGATGATGGGGAGGAGGCGGGCAGAGGCAGGTACACAGCTGACCTGGGGGAGGGGTTTCATCACAGGGCTGCACGAGGAGGCGTGGCCTGCTTTCCCAGGGCTACATGGGCGCTCCGAAACGCGCCCCCCCTGCCGCAATGGCCGGCGCAGCCGACGGGGTGACCGCGGCTTCTCCACAGGGAGGAAGACCGAAGAAGAGGACAAGGTGGGATGGTGGCGCAACTCCTCCTCCCCAGGCCCGTCGGGGGAGAACGACACCGTGATGCGGTGGCCCAGGACGTCTTCATTTTCCATGCGCTTACGGGCACGCTCCGCCGCGTCAGCACTGGCGAACCGCAACACGCCACAGCCGCCAGACACGCCCAGCACTTTCCCGCCACAATTATTGGACAGCCGCTGCAGGCGGTTGGTGACGGCTTTGGCGTCACGATGAGCAGGGAGGTGATGCACAAACAGAAGGCTGAAACTGGGCTGAGGAGCAGAGACACAAACAGCACTCTGGGATTTCTGATGATGACCATGGTGCCACACGGACCCGCTGCCTGATGCCCAAGAAGCTTCTGCGGCTTTTCACTGGAGGATTCACTACAAATAAACTTTGCTGTGGCCAGCTCTCAGTGTTCAAATGAACCCAACAAACGTGCTTAAGAATGAAAATAAAACACAAACTCTTGTGTGGGCGGGGCTGACCTGCGATTTGATGACCATCCCAGGCGGAAGGTCCGACACAAACTCCTCGAAGGGGACACACAGGTGAGCATGCTGCAGCAGAGCGGGTGAGGCCTGGCTCTTGTGAACCAAAATCACCTTGAAACCATGCCGGTGCCGCAGGTCACTTAGCTCGCTGGCAAAGTTCACATCAGCTGCACACAAAAGCACACACACACATGCTTCTCATTGTGAGCTCCTCTGGTGTTTCATAACAAGAATCTCACTGTGATGGGCTGTCACCCACTTCCACATGTAGTGTAGTGTGGGTTTAAGTAAATGCTCCTACTGTACTTGAATATGAAGTTACTGCAATGTTTTTTAACTTCAGTCCTCAGGCCCCCCTCCCAAAATGTTTTACATGTCACTCTATATGAACCCTAACCTGACTCAACTCATCAGCAGCTTAGCATGTTCATTAGACTAATTAACTCACTATAGCGGTGTCTGAATTCGCATCCGATCTCCTATATAGTGCACTATATCGGGTGTCAGCCATTTTGAGGTGTTGTCCCAATTCTGAGTGAACAACTCATTCCCTACATTCGTTCACTACTTGTAACCCACAATGCACTCTGATTTTGAGTGTACATCCATTTCCCATGACAAAACAAGAATCAACCGCCTAATTACACCTCATCCTAACCAAACGTGATGCAACACGCAATAAAAGGTATCTTTTGCATGTTAATCAGAGGTTTTGTCCTAACCGGCCGCGACTGGGCTGTGCGACAAGCAACGACTGTTTCCATTTTAGAAACGGTTTCTATTTCTGCGATGTTGCGGCTGACAGCTCTGCCCACACAACGATCTCATTCAATGGAAGTTCTGTACCTCAGGAATATGAATCCCCAAACATGGATGAGGACAGACTATATCTGTTTGATTATAAACGTTTAGATTCTGAAATTATAGCATAGCATTCAGTGAGGCATCAGACTGAAGTCATGAGAACAGGATGCATCTCTCTACGTGCACTCTTCAGCTGCAGCGTGAGAGGGTGCGTGGGCCGAGAAAAACTGTTCTGATTGGCTGCGTTTTTGTGATTGTCGTGCCACGCCCCTTTTTTGCATTCAGTATGGACAGACAAATTGCTTATCGCAGGAATCTCATTGAATCGCGTTTGTTTAGGATGCAGTGTTAGAATCGGCTGGAGGAAAGTGAGGGTTAATGACACAAATGTACATTAATACACTTGTGTTTGTTCTTGTTGACAGTTATTTTCAAGTTTTTGAACTAGAAAACTGTCTAAATATATTTAATAGTTTTATTAAACGTAATAAACTTAATAGTAAATAAACACGACAAACTGTTGTTTTGTTCCCTTTATTAAAAAACTAATACAAATAAAATAAACGCAACAAATAAGGTGAAAATGAACTTTACCATTTTACAAACCAATCCATGAAGCCACAAAGGTGTAATAGAAGCGTTTAGTCTGCAACAGAACTGTCAGACGCAGGTTGTATACGTCAGTGTCCGAAATTGTTCACTCATTTTTAGTGGACTATTGAGCATTCGCTATATAGGAAATAGTGAATGAGTGAACGAGTGAGCGAATTCAGGCACAGCTTAACTAACATTCAGAGTGGGGGCTGATGAGTTAAATCAGGTGTTTCATATAGAGAAACATCTAAAACATTTTGGGAGCCGGGCCCTGAGTACTGGAGTTGAAAAAACTGTACTGTTACTGTATGTCTCAACTGCGTAGAATACGTACATGAGACAACGATAACGGTGGTGGGTGAAGTGTGCGTCTCAGCGAATCGCCGCAGACTCTGTCGCAGTTTGTCGTCAGCTGCGTTTTTGGCAGTAGCATTAATGTGGGCAACTGTCACCTGGAAGGAAGAAATTGATCCACCAACAGTTTACAAACGCAGCAGAATAAACAACAGCGATTGAGTAAGATCTGGCAGTTGTTTACCTGGCAGTTGTTCAGCTCCTGGATGACGGCTTTGTTCTCTTTGTTGATGTCACACACACAGATGAACTCAGCCTCACGATGCCCATGAAAGAAACGCTCCCGGAGTCTCTGCACCACAGTCGCTGCCGATCGTCCGCTGGGTACCGCGCAGTTCTCGATGTCCCAGAAAACTCCGACTGGGGGAAGCGCGTCTTGACCGCAGCTCTCTGAGGAACCTGTGGGTTCACGTAAAGATGGGGTGAGTGCCTTCTGTGACAGAACTGTGTTGATGGTATGTGTGTGTGGCACTGACCATATTTCTGGGTGGTTTTGTTGAGGTGGGCACCCAGAGTACTCTCTGACGTTCCTGCCACCCCACAGCCGTTACACATTGGCACAGGAACAGGTGGGGGAATGTTTGGCCAAAGCTTCTCCGACTCAACATTGAAATTCTGAAAGCAGCAAAGATTTGTGTCAGATTTGACTCTAAAACTTTACTAAAGACATTCAACCGTTTTACCACATTCAGGCATCTCTTCCAGCTGGAGCTTAGCGTGTGCTCGCAGGATTACGAGAGAACGTGACCGACCGTGCTCCACCAACCTTTCTCCAGCAGTCGTGAAAACACCGAGCTCCCTTCATACACAGCGGAGCATGTTCTGTACAGACGTGGAAGGTGGCGGGGCAGAGGTGAGGGGGTGAGGGTAGTTCACCACGTGAAAACGAGTGCTGCTGCGTTCTGGGGTCTCGGCAACAGCGACAGACACCCGGGACTTTAGACAGGGAAGGACAGACGTGCAGCTGCCTCAGAGCTGAGCAGCAGGGCGCGTGGCAGCAGGTCGCCGCAGAGGGCCACTCGAAGCTCCCGGGCGTCTGCAGCGGCGTACCAGTGCCCCGCGGGGTGACAGAGGAGGGGTGAGGGGCGGTGTGAGTGTCTGCTTGTGAGTGAGAGAGATAGAGAGGAAACCCTCCACCCGTGCCGCTGCTGCAGTCCTGCTGCTGATGGACGCCGGCTTCGCAGCAGGAACACAAGCTTACTGTGAGGGCGCCTGGCTGCGGATCCTGCAGAGGGCGGAGACATGGGTGGGGCAATGGGAGGGGCTGTGGTGGGGCAGTGCTGTGAAGAGGAGGGGGAGGAACATCCTTCAGCTCCAGGATTGGCTTATGAAGCGCCATGAAATCAGTCTGCAAAAACAAAACAAAACAAGACAGACAAACACACACACACACACACACACACACACATCATCACAACAAATCTGGATGTAAAAACTTCAATAACTAGATAACTAGATTATTAGATAATCTATATACATTAGTGTGATACAAAACACGCCTCTCAGACAAAAAAAATGGAAAAACTGTTTATCTTCTAAATTAGAAATATAACACGGTTACAAGAAACACAGCAACACATGCTTGTTGTTTGACATCACCACCTGCAGAAGAACAAACACACCTGATCTCTAAACCGTGCGTGCGTTAAAATAACCTCTGATCGGTGTGTGTTTATGTGTTATAGACGAACCTCGGATCTGTTTGTTTTCATTTCCACAGCTAAAACGTGAGTGAAGCGGCTAAATACGCAGATCAAGCGATTTAAAAGAACAGAAACAAACACGAGCAGCCATCAATCAGTGAAATTACAGCTAATGACTCACACGAGACTCTTATAAACGCGATTGTTTAGAACTCTGTTTTCTAACATGAGTGACTCGTCAGTCGTCATCAGTCTCTGTATTCTGTCGCAGAAACATTATAAGGCACACATCACACTCGTGACGAATAAAATCTGGTTTCATGAATTTACTGAGAGATTATAAATGGATTCAACTCACCGTCTCTAAGTTACTCGAGCGGCATACGGCGCCTCCAGACGTCTCCCTGGTAACCAGACTTCCGTCTGACCGGTGGCGTAAAGCGACCGCTGATGTCGTAAAGCAGATCGTTCACGCTGACGGAAATGGTTTGCGTTGATTTATTAATCGAGCACTGTTTCAGTACATTTAAATGGGACCATAGAACAAGCATTGTTTATGCAGAAACATGTTTTTACTTTACAAAATAATGAGGAAATATAGCGTTTGTGTGTCAAAACGACCTATAGTTACTAAATAATGAATCATCTTCAATCATGTTGTCGATAAACTCAAACACTCGTGAACTCGTTACACGAGTATCAAAATACATTTATGAATAACGTCATCAAAAAATAAAGGTTGTTTATGTTTTTGTTTATTATGGGACGATGAAATGAGTAAACATTCATAACCATAAGATGTTAAATCACTGTAAAAACTCATTGTGATTGAATTAAACCTTTCTACTCTAAACACACTTCAAATGGTTAAATACAAATATATATATATATATATATATATGTGTGTGTGGAGGAAATAAAGAGGCATTTGATACACGTGTAAAAAGGATTAAAGGTGAACACTAGATCTAATTCATGTAATTTTTTAAAGTCTCAGATTAACACACAATTCACTTGATACTAAAAAACTGAGCACAACAGTTGTTCTGTTTGTTAGAGAATATCGATACTGTGTGTAATGAGTTTCATGACAGCTCTGACAATATTTGTGACAAACAATAATCGAGTAATCCATGTTTGATCTGTAAAACAGCCACTGCTGAATGACTGATACAAACCACACGATGATGACGATGATGTGCTCACATCAATTCTGAAACACATCATCTTCATTATCTCGCCATCAGCTTCTGTGCTACTACAACTGAAACATTATTCAGGGTTATAAAAGGAAACTAAATTATATACAGGGAATGTAAGCATACACAGTCATATTTATAATAATATACAGTGGTCATAATGAGTCACTGGACACTTGATCTTACTACAACATACAGACTTTGTGAAGCCACGGGATGAGTGCATCACAGATATCTGGGTAGACTGGAGAACAGGACAGATGCTTTGGAGGTAGTACTTTATAACAGACTACAACTACAAATGTCAGTGGTGGTGCAAGAGTTTATAACAATGCTTTACGTTGACATATCCTGATATCTACTGAGCAATCACATCATCAGACTAGAAATAAAAAAATTAAAATAAAAAGAGGAAACGTCCTCTAGAGTATGACTTGTAGAGTAACCTCTCCTCTACATTAAAGATTCCCATCAGAAACAGTCACTCTTCCATCAACACACATGCAGGAAAATACAAGCCCTTCACACACAGACCCCTTTCAATGAAGATGCTCTGGACAAATGTAAAGTGATAGCATAAAATCTAAAGGTCGAGAAGACGTCCGATTTACGTCATCAATGGCGGGCTGCATATTCACGCTCTTTCACCGTTATGAATCCGCTGATGACGCTTCAGTTCCCCAGACCGGAAGAAATTCTTGCCGCACTGCGCGCAGTGGAACGGCCTCTCGCCCGTGTGGATGCTCTGATGACCCTTCAGACGCTCCAGCCTGGAGAAACTCTTGTCACACTGGTTGCATTGGTACGGCTTTTCTCCCGTGTGGATTCTCCGATGTTCTTTCAGGTGTCCGGACTCGGAGAAGCTCTTCCCGCACTGGAAGCACTGGTAGGGTCTCTCACCCGTGTGGGTTCTGTAATGCCTCTTCAGGTCACCGGATCGAAAGAAACTTTTCTCACACAGGGTGCAACTGTGGGGTCTCTCTCCTGTGTGAATGCGCTGGTGGCCCCTCAAATGTCCGGAATCCGAGAAGGTTTTGCCGCACTGGAGGCATTTGTACGGCCGCTCTCCACTGTGTATTCTCAGGTGCCGTTTGAGGTCTCCCGACCTGTAGAAGCGCTTGGCACACTGAGAACACTGGTAAGGCCTCTCGCCCGTGTGCATCCTCTCGTGCTGTTTCAGGTGGCCCGAATCAGAGAAATTCTTGCCACACTGTAGACAGTGGTACGGACGCTCTCCCGTGTGAATTCTCTCGTGCCGTTTCAGGTCGCCCGAAGTGGGGAAATTCTTGCCACACTGAAAACAAGGGAAAGGCCTTTCACCGCTGTGTATTCTCTGATGTCTCTTGATATCGTTGATTCGGAAGTATTTGCCGCACTCCTCGCAGTGGTATGGTCTGTCTGCTGAGGGCCGGCTGTTCGGTTTGGGTGGATTCGTAATTTTAGGATTCGCTCCACCGCAACAGGCCGTAAGGCACTCTCCGGTCTGCTGCTGAAGATGCTGAGCTGAAAATGAGAGAACAACGGCACACAAAATTACTTTATGTAGCATGTCAAAGTCAAGAGATTATATTAATCTTTGTGTTCATGCTTTATTAATACTTCTAAAATAGGCAGTTCTGGTCCCTCTAAGCCGCTGCTTGGCAAATACTTTGATGTCAGTACAATACCCCTTAGCTGTAAAAATATTACTGTAAACTACTGCTTCTTGGGGCTTATTGCTTTATAAAACATTCTCACACACATTACAAATAACGTGGCGTAATTAAACAACAATGATGTCGGTTCTGGATCATCATCATTTCCTCACCATAATGCTGTTCCAAATAAAGTGATCTCAGACCCCCCTAAAAGGACCTAAAAGCGAACCGTACTTAAACCACTTCTGACATGTGACATGTACCTGGAGACTTGCCCTACCTGCAGCTATGAGCATTTATGCACGCAACACAACAGTAAAAACCAGACTACATTTGTTAACATACATATTCACTCGAGTCAGCATGTTTATATCCTTCCACATGTTCTTATCTACAGTACATGCTCGGGTTAAAGTCGGCTTGTTTAGTCTGTTTATTATAAAGCCTGAGAAAGAGACTGCAGGCACAGATAAGAACAGTGCGCTGCTGCTGACCGATGAAGCATCTCATCTCACAAAGTACTGAAACACCAACACTTATCACAGATTAATTAGAGCATCTTAAATTTTTGTAATAAAAGCAAATGGTGGTTTATATTCTAAATAAAATGTAATGTAATGTAATGTATTGTTTATGTTTATTCGAACAAAATATTTAAAACAAAATACACTTAGTTTCTTATTAGATCTATGATGCAGAGAAACAAAAACAAAGTAAACAAATATACAAAACATATAGGGTTACTCTGCACACCAAAACAAAATCCGAAAGGGTTTTTGTACATTTGACATTGAATTTTACATACCTTTATCACACATCAAGTCTAGTTCTGTTTACTACATTTTCTGTTATTTTCAATAATGGTGATGTTAAAATATATTAAAATAAATTCATAGGTCTATCTGAGGTACGAGTAATTTTTGGGAAGATCACTAGTTTCATTTTTAACACTAAATTCATAAATATGATCTACTAATAATGAACATCACTAATTCATTCTTTTTATATTATTATATTGTAAAATGGGCTTATGTAATATAAAAGTGTGTGCGTGCGTGCGTGTAAATGTTGTTAATTTATGATAATAAAAATAATAACAATAGTATTTTACATATTATATTATATAATGTCTTGAATACCAAAAATCCATTGCTGCACAGAAAACTGGGGTCTGGGATCACTTTAGTGCTCAAGAGGACCCAAAAAAGGACTGAGTTCTCTTTTGAGTCTACTATACTGTGAACACCAATTCGCCGTAAATAATAAAAAAAATACTTGAATGAATAAATGTCAATAAAATCGTGAAGATGCTAACCGAAATGAAAGAAATCCTCCACGCTTTCGTCTTCCTCTTTCACTTTCACTCCGATCGGGCGGCCGTAGTGCTGAAACGGGCCTGTGGGCAGAAATTTAGCACTAGAAGAGAGAGTCTGGGGCAGTTTGGGGTTAGACGACAGAGTCTGAGGCACTTTAGGGTTTGACGAGAGAGCCTGGGGCAGTTTGTTCCCGAAATCCTGAAACAGAGTAAAGAAAATGACAGACACAGCGGGCCGCGTCAGACAATATCGCACAACAAACATCTGTAACATCATATTTACATTAAAACTGTGGATCTTCAGAGATGAAATCAATGTTTATAACATGATTCAAGAAAATCCATTCAGCCAAACGCGTGCGAGCGCTGAACATAAGTAGTCGTTAAACGGCCCGTTTTCTTCGTTAATCGAGTTGAGTGAAGCGTTACTAACGCCGAACACTCACCAGATCCATTCTACACATCCATCTGTTCAGATTATTAACCAAATTCATCGGAGAACCAGAACCAGCAGAAATCTGATAGTCACCGGAACTCCTTCCTGTTTACCGCGAGCGGGACAAACACAAGCCAGCGACCCCTGCAGAACCGGAGGACATACATCTTACACTATCACACAAGGTGTTTGCAGTACTACTAAACACACTTCACATACTCCTCAAAGCACTAAACAAAATATTTTTGGAAGAAATAGAAAGGAATATGTTATTTTAACAAAGATGAGACTTGGACACACAGGACTGAACACATTTCTATTTATTACTGGAGCTAATGAGAGTGGTTTGTGTGAGTTTGATAAGGAGTGAGAAACTGTGAAACATGCAATAGTTTCAACTCCTTGCTGGTGGAACAGCCTTCCAAACTCTGTCCGATCAACCACATCTCTCACAACATTCAAACAACATCTTAAAACACAGCTTTTCTGTGAATACTTGACGAATAAAAAAAATACTAACACGCTCTCTCTTTCTATCAATAGGTAATGTTATGACTTTTGTGGAAACTAGTAACTTCTTGGTATTAGCACGTATTGTATTATTGCCTCTGTTTGACATCGCTTTATTGCTTCCTAATCTCTCTGTAAATCGCTTTGGATTAAAGCATCTGCTAAATGACTAAATGTAAATGTAAATGTAGCCTAATAGAATTATGTTCAATCAATATCAATAAAAAATCAGAATATCATACAGAATAAAAACAGACGACATGAGAAATAGAATGAATAGTATTAAAGATTCAATAGAGACAAAATGTATAATGAAAGGAACAAAATAAATGATATGAATGGCCTAAAAAAAGATTTTACAAACGTAGCATCTTGTAGCCTATCGAAATCATTTGTATATATTTTTTCATGAAATGTTTGACAGGGTACAATTTGTTAGTTCATTTGAATAACACTTCCTTTTCTTTTGTTGTAGGAAACAAATCATTTTCCAATTAAAGTTTTTAAATAAATCATTCATGGAATCATGTTATTTTTGCGTTATTTTATTATTTATATAATAAACAGGAGACGCAAAAATAACATTTTCAAGAAAGAGGGATCTGAATTTATAATTTTTAATCTTTCTCTCAGAAAAGCATATTTTACCTAGTTTCTGTTGGCTCAGGAAAAGAAGCAAATTCCTGATGGTATTGCTCTCATAACTTTAGGGGTGGTAGCGACTGTATTATGTGTTCAAATGAATTCAAAGTAAGCATGAATAAACCTGTGTTGTTAAACAGCTGTCTTTAGTCTTGATAAAGCTGTGTCAGGCTTTCTTGCTTTTAGGCTATGCATTATTATTGACCCTGGGACAACATTTTAAACAAATAATCAGATGTGAACAATAGGTTTACAGTTTACTTGAAGATTAAATTAGGACAAGGGTTAGGTGCTTCAACACCATTGTTTTTATTCACCTATCATTTTTTTGGAAAAGTTATAGTTATGGTTTGGAGTGAGTACATGTTTTCTCCATAATAAATGTTGTTCCAGGGTCAACAAAGAACATCACTTCGACAAAATTACTTCGAGCGCTGTGTCATTATGATTAAAGACAAGATCAAACATAAAGAGGATCTCACGAGGGCGTGAATCACTATGTCCACATCGGGGTTCCGTACGCATCAACCGAATCGAGAATGAACGTGTACCGAACCGAATGAACACAACATCAACCGAACCGAGATTGAACAGAATGAACGGAATTGAATGTCGGTGAACATCAAGCGAATGAACGCACCCGAAATGAAGCCGATTGTGATCTCCGTCATTTGCTCGCATGCTTTACTTCATTAAATCGCTGCGGGTGAGTCTGTGTGCAACGCACGAGCATTATTACTTTTGTTGTTATTTTTAATATGGTATAAATATCTGTATAATTTGATCGGCCATGCTATCATGTTGGGCCATATGATATGTTTGGCTGTTGGCCCCGTGCAGTGTATGTAAATGTGACATGTTTCATGTGTATTTTCATGTGTTTAATCAATGTGTAAGTTTGGACGGAATGATGCTCGCGCTCCAGATGTGCGGCAGATCCGCCCTCGCGCAGCGCTCGAGCCAACATGACGAGCCGGGCGACATTTTCTTTTCCTGTTTAATTTTCATTTTGCGATTATTCCTCTTCTGTTTAATCGTTCTGCGCTTTATGATGATGATGATGCATTCTGTGTGTTTCAGTGTTCAACTGTGATGATTCACAGGCTGGCAATTACACTTTACTCACATTAGACTACAGGATATGATATGATATGATATGATATGATATGATATGATGTGTTTGCGTATTCTTACACACTTTTATATTGCTGAATATCAAGATTGTGATTTGCAGGCCTGAAACAGCCATGGTACTGAATACTACAATTGTCAATTGTTTAACCAGCATGGGTCAATATATTTTCTAAACTCTCACAACACAGTCTGTAGCCTATTACTAACATGAATCTTGGCCCAGCTGTTAATTTCACCTCCAAAACTCGTTAAACCTAATAAAACACTTTCAAAATAACACTTGCAACAGTTCTCATTGGAAAACAAAGTCTGTCACTCATAACACTGACAAGTAAACAGTGAGCATTTTCATCAATGATGAACTTTTATCTTTGAATAATAAATCTGTATTCGATATATATAATAACAAACATGTAACAAGCATCCGTCAGACATGCTACACAACAATGTCTGTTATATGTTTCAAAAGGTCATGTAAATACACTGTATTGTACTGTAACATGTAGTTAGGTTGAGTTGAATGGCACTCATCTCACCTACTGTTTTGCAAGACATTTTTTGTAATTGATGCAACCATTGAACAGTGCAGATTTGATCCCTTTAGTCTTTCTCAAAGAGAGATCAATGGTTTTTAACATCAGTGATCATCACTATTGGTCCTCCTCTCATTTGTTTGTACCATTTTTCTTGTTCGACTTAAATATCTAAACAACAATCATTTTGAAGTCATCCCTTTTACTACATACAAAACATGGTAGGGAGAGTTAAACAGGATACATGGGCGGGCTTTCAGCTGAAATTGACTTAAATTGATACTTCACTACCAAATCAAAATTTCCCCATGTTTTTTTCACCCTCAAGGCATCCTAACTGAATATGGTTTTCTTCTCGAAGCATAATGCAGGCGAAGTTATAATCCTACGTATCATTTTACTTCGGTTTAAGCGGTAGAATGGGAGTGAATGGGTGTTTACTTTTTGAAGCTGCAAAAAGTGCGTCCATCGATCAAAGAACTGCTCGAATCGGTTCTGTGGTCTTAACAAAGGTCTTTTGAAGCGAATTGATGCATTTGTTTAAGAGAAATATCCATATTGACAACGATTATGTCTAGCTTCCGTTATCCCTCTGCTGCGCGTGTCAACAGTGGTGGTTCTAGCCTACTGTAACTGGGGAGACCAGGCAGGGGCCACTTATGCTTTTAGGGGGCACACTAACATTTGTTATCAGAAGTTTCCTCTAGAAGTAAACTATAAGAAAATAAGCTAATAAAACAAGTTCAACTCAAATAAGTATTCCATGTTCATTTATTTGACAACACATTGTGTATAGTCAAAATAACAATAACAACTTATTGCACATTTTGGCACTTTTCTGCATCTTGAATGTACATACTCAACTCAAGTTTATTTATATAGCGCTTTTTACAATTTGCATTGTTGCAAAGCAGCTGTATACAAAATTACTATAAGCAAAGCATTCAATTTGTGAAAAGGAAAGTAAGAACAACAAAAAATATAATGTTACACACCACCAAAGTGTAAGAACATGTAAGAAACACAGGTACACAACACACACTCATTAAACACAACACACAGACACAAGTACATACCCACCCATATACAAAACAGATGCACAAGACACACGCACTGACATACACGCGTACACACACACACACACACACACACACAGTGTTATTACAGTACTCATTAAAGATATAGGAAAGAGAAACACAGGTAACGTATTATACAAACTATAAATTTCTATGTGGCGTATTAAATAAATTAAATAAATTATGCAGAATGATTACATTTAAAGTGATATTAGAAATACAAAAACTTTAAGTTCTAAAGCTGATGTCAGCAGCCCCCATGAATGTAATGCCACCCACAAATAGCATATCAACTTAAGCAGACATCTAAACATGAGTCTGACTCTGTAACATTACCAGGCATTACCCTTACAGAAAGTAAAAAACACATCAATTATAAGTTTTTCACATGTGAGATACACTATATTGCCATAAGTATTGGCTAACCCTAATCTAATAATAAACAGTAATTTCCATGAGTACAAATCTTAATACTGCAGCATATCATGATATTCTATAGAACTGTGTGCTTCTAATTTAATAGCAACAGTTTGGAAAGAGACCTTTTCTATCCCATCATGACAATGTCTCTGTGTATGAGACAAGACTCGGAAAGAAATCATTGATTCAGTCAGTGTGGAAGAACTTGACTGGTCTGCATAAAACCAAGTCCTGAACCCAGCAGAACACATGTGGTGTGACTTTAAATGCAAACTTTAAGCCAAAAACTCTTTACTCCACATTTTGGCAGTATAGTGTTTGTGGTTTTGGAACACTTTCATGTGAATGCCATGTAAACTAAATACTCATGTAAAGACCCATGTGATCATATGTCAAACATGTCACCACATGTGAACAACATAACACCACGTTTCATATGCAATCCCATAGTATTTTACATGGGTATTTTCCATAGACTGTATAAAACATGGACGTAGTGTCCGTGACGTCACCCGTAAATTTGTGAAGAGCAATTTTGAAGCCAAAAGTAGGCGGAGCCGGTCTTCGCAGTCTTGGCAGCGTGTCATCGCGCGTCACTCCCGGATAATCGAAATGGGCAAAGAGGCGGGACGTGGGTGGAGCTGACGTGCCTGTTGCTGAGACAAACCACGCCCGCCTAGCTCGACGGATTGGCGGCTGTGATTTGAACGTTTATGATTAATTTTCGCAAGGGACAGCTTGTCACAATGTCGATTCTGGAGTGTAGTAAAGTTTTAAATAAAATTATTAATGATTAAATAAATAAAATCTCACTTACCGGAAAAAATGTAGCTCAGACTTGGACAGTCTGTTAGTACAATGAATCACACAACATGCCATATTATTTGGATAAAACAAAACTGCAGAGATTGCCAAGTTCAGCGGCTGAGGTGTTGTGACAGCTAACAGACAGCAGATAAACGGCCCCCTGTCACTCAAGTGGCCATGCCCTTAAAGGAACAATACTTGATTTTTTGTATGATTTATTGAAAGAAATGCAATATAACATATAAAACTGTTTCTTCAGAGGTGTATAAAGACCGTATGTAATGAACAGTTATGTTTTTATTACCTTAGAATAACCCAGTTTTATCTACATAGGCGCGGGTCTATATATGTGGAGTTTTCCATGTTGCGCGGCCATGTTTGGTTACAGCAGCACTAAACGGACAAACAGCTCACAGAGCGCATTTAGTAATTCATAGAGGCAGAATTGCGTCATCACTGAGTTAAAGACGCATGAAGAAGTAAGTTAGTTGTAGTACGAAGAGAAGGAGGAGTAGTCGTCGTCATCGTCATCTAGCTGAAGCATAGCTCGTTTATAGAAGTTTTGATACAATGGAAGACCAAACGTATTGTGCACAAGAGCCGATAGAGCACAAATCTCCGTCGGTGAAGCGCAAATGTGACAAATTAGAGACAAACGACGACAGAAATCCAGGATAAACATCGAGTAGCTATTACCAGATGAAGGACAAATGTTTTCAACGTGACGCCGAAGTTGCCTGTTTTCTGCTGGGCTGGTAAGATCATTTTACTTTTGTTGAAAGTGAAACCAGTTTTTTGGTAACGTTAGCATTTGGTTAGGCTTGATATCATTTAAGAGTTATTAAAACATTCACTCCCCTCACAGTTGTCATGAAGTGCAAAATGAGCTATATAGACCAAAATAATTTTTTGTGCCAGGCTGTAAACATGTTTTTTTCTGCTATAAACTTAAGCATTTTAACATGGGGCTTAATGAGATTCTGCTCTGTTTTGGAGCCAGCCTCTAGCGGTCAGTCGATGAATTGCAGTTTAGGTCACTTTTGTATTGGTAGGGTTAGGGTAACCCTAACCCTAACGGAAGGTTGCCGCTTTGTATTTACATGGTGTTCACATTAAAGTTTTCCAAAACCACATATTTTACATGTGAATTTACAGTGTTACAAAAGTTGTATTCTGCGTTTTTTTGTGGTTCCTTGCAAAAACATTAATAAATTCTTCAAGATTCAATTTATTTGCACACTAAGATTCAATACTCAAAACGCCCAAGTTGCTCACTCTGTCATCTGCCATAGTAGATCTCAAATTTTTCTTGACCAGTTTAAGAACTGAGAAGCAACCTTCACAAGAAGCTGTACTGATTGGAATTACAACACTGATTTTGTCTAAAGAGCTAAAAAAAACTTTCTATATCTGCAAGATATCTGAAAGCAGTCTTGCTTCTCTTACATAGTGTAACAAGATGCACAATATATTTCAAATCCAACTGTGCAAGCAGACCTTGTGCTTCAACAGATCTGTCACCATTGTGTTCCCCAACTACCTCCTCCAGAACTTTCTTAATTGCAGGAAATCTATCCAAGGTATTATGAAGGGAAATATAACGACATGCCCATCGAGAACCGCTTAATCTCTGAAGCTCTCTAGGAGCACCTTTAAACATTTCTCTTTATACAGCAAGCTATTTTTTATGCACATGTGAACCAGACATAAACACAAAGTCTTTCCTGCAGTGAAAAAAATCTGTCAGCCTCAGGAATTGCTTTGACTGTGTGCACTAGCACCAAATTTAAGCAGTGTGCATTACAGTGAATGTAAAAGGCATGCTTTGCCACATCTTTTTTATTTGTGCCTGTACACCTGCATGCCTCCCACTCATAACTGATCTGCCATCATAGGCTTGGCCTACTAAATTTTTTCTGTATTCCAGACTGTGACTTTCTAACATGTGAATAATTTTTTCAGTAAGCCCAGCTGAATCAGCTGATTCAAAATGGAGGAAACTCTCATGAACGGCTCCACTTAATAGTACCTGAGTACCAAGGATATCTGCTTTTGTTTCTTAATATCTTTCATCAGCCATAATGCTAAAGACTCTTAGGCTTTTAGGCCTTTTTACTTCTTTTATTATTTTTGTTCTAACCATGTCTGCCAAACAACTCAAAAACTCATTCTGAATTCCTTTGCTGGTGTATTTGGCATTTTTGATTGAATGTAACCTGTAACCATGTTTTGTCATGTTTGGCAATTGTTTCTAAAATATCCCTGTTTTTCCGTTTTTAAAACCAGGTGAGGCATCAAAAACTGACTCTGGGATGTTGGGAGGGCTAAAATGTCGACAGGCATAACAATATGCTGCATCTGATAATCTAGAGTACTCAAACCAGGGATGAAGCTTGTACCACTCTGGTTTAAAGCTCCTCCTCTTGTCCCCCATCATGATGTTATGATGTTAACAGTGGCTGAGCAGGTGGATAATCTCTACTCTTGGAGATATCTGTGTTAGATCAAAAAAAGTTGCATTGAATAATTATTTAGGTTGAATAATATGCTATGTCAATTTTAATATAAAACAAAAAGATCAGCCTAAACGTGTCTATTGACTTAATAAACTGCATGTCAAACTTGAGGGTTCAGATGATGTGATCATCTGACCATCAGCTCCATCTCTATTCTCATCTTGCTGTAAATGTTCAGTGTTCTCACTCTCTAGATTCCTGTCTGTCTGCTCTCTTTCTCCAGGTCTGTTGAGTATCTCCACAACTAAATGTGTCATGGTTCTGCCCTTCATGTCTAGTAAATTCCTAGAGCCTTGTGGGCGGGGCCATGACAGTGCCATGTCTCCGTGTTTGTTACTCGTGGAAGCGCTTGGCCTGGGCGTGGTGCGCCCGTGTCGCGCGCTCTCCGGTCTTACGTCTTGACCACGCCCCCCGGATACTTCCGCGATCCTGCCCTCCTTGTTTATGTCTTGTTTTCATGATCTAGTGGGCAGGATTGCGTCAGTATCTTGTCTTTGTGTTTACGTTCTGTGGGGAAACACGCGGCCCGAGCGCTTCCGCCTTTCGCCGCGTGTTTTCATGCCGCGCGTCTTAGCCCCGCCCCCTCGTTCTCCGGTAATTTTCCCTGTTAATGTTTCTGATGATTCACACCTGCACCCTGTGTCATTATCCCTTGTTTGTTTCCCTATTTAAAGCCCTCGTGTTCATTGTCCTGTGCTCGTGCGTTTATAAATTATTGTAAATCTATGTGCTGTGTGCCGTTTTACAAGTCTTGTCCTGCCTGTTCCTGTCAACACCCAGTTCCCGTGTTTAGTGTCTCTAGTCGTTTTGGTTTTCTGTTTTGCCCCCTTGTGGGAAGTTTGTTTTACTTTTTATTCATTGTGTTCATGTTCTAATTTATGGTCTTGTTCCACCCCATTGTGGGTTTTTGTTTTGTTTTGTTTTGTTTGTTTATTATAATAAAGTTCCGTGTTGCTGCCCTAAGAAGCAGAAGCCCTAAGGAGGGCAAGAGCTGAGTCCAAATCATCTGTTCTCATTCTCTTAGACCTTTCTGCAGCCTTCGACACGGTTAACCATCACATTCTTCTGTCTACCCTATCGTCACTGGGCATCACTGGAACTTCACTCTCCTGGTTTAAATCCTACCTCGCAGATAGGTCCTTCAAGGTAGCTTGGGGAGGTGAAGTGTCCAAATCACACCAACTAGTCACCGGGGTCCCACAAGGATCGGTTCTTGGACCTCTGCTCTTCTCCATATACACCACATCACTGGGTTCCATCATACAAGCACATGGATTCTCCTACCATTGTTATGCTGATGACACTCAACTTCACCTCTCATTTCATCCAGACGATTCCACGCTAGCCACACGAGTCTCCGACTGCCTGGCTGACATCTCTTCTTGGATGAAAGATCATCACCTGCAACTCAACCTGGCCAAGACTGAGCTTCTCGTCATTCCTGCCACCCCGTCAGAACAGCCCCAGCTTACCATCCAACTTGGTCCATCTAAGATAACCCCATCGACTTCAGTCAGGAATCTTGGGGTAATCATGGATGATCAGCTGACTTTTAAGGATCACGTTACTAAAACAACTCGGTCATGCAGGTTTGCATTGTACAACATTAGAAAGATCAGACCGTTCTTAACAGAACATGCAACACAGCTTCTCGTCCAGGCACTTGTCATTTCTAGACTGGATTATTGTAATGCTCTTCTGGCCGGTCTCCCAGCCTGTGCCTTCAAACCTCTGCAAATGATCCAGAATGCTGCTGCACGCCTGGTCTTCAATGAGCCCAAGAGAGCACATGTCACACCTCTGCTCATCTCTCTGCACTGGCTCCCAGTAGCGGCACGCATTAAGTTCAAGGCACTGGTGCTTGCTTACAGAACAGCCACTAACACAGCACCCATCTACCTCAACTCTCTCTTACAGACCTACATCCCCTCCAGAAGTCTGCGGTCTGAAAACGAGCGGCGCCTCATTGTTCCTTCACAGAGAGGCATGAGATCCATCTCAAGGACATTTTCTTTCTCCGTTCCCGGCTGGTGGAATGATCTTCCTGTTTCCATCAGGACTGCTGGATCAATTTCACAATTCAAAAAACAGCTGAAGACCCACCTCTTCCATGAGCACTTAACTGTCTCATAAAAAAAATAAAAAATAAAAAAATAAAAAATACATTTTTCATTTTACCCCTATTTTTCCTTTTCTAATGTTCTCTATATACTTGCTTATACTATCTTGACGTTGTATTTGAAACCTTGTATTACTAGCACCTCTCGTGAATATTGCTTACTTAGACGAATCGCTTGCTGTTTTCCTCAATTGTAAGTCGCTTTGGATAAAAGCGTCTGCCAAATGAATAAATGTAAATGTAAATGTGCTGCCACCTGCTGTCCGCATCTGGGTTCTGTCCTTGAAATCATGACAAAATTACCTTGCTGATGGGTTCTCTGTTCTTCTGGACTTTCTTCATTCTCTAAGCTTTTGTCCATTTCTGAATCTTTTTCCAAGCATCTTCTTTCTCCTGCCTTGACTATTATCTTTAGTTTTCTTATTGAAAAACGACATTATGTCCTTAGGATGTTTTCTCTTCATTTTAACTACAAAGGGGTAAATTATTGAAGTAAGGGAAAATAACAAGAACTAAAACCGTAAAAAGGTAAAAAACGGAAACATCCCACGAGGGGGGACAAAAACAGAAATCTCAAAACTTGATCAAACGTAAAAACTAGAATCACAGGGGCAAGGCTAAAACCAGACAAAGTACACACAGGGAGTCAATTAAAACGAACCAGCACAGGACAGCAAACACAATGGCATTACATAGGGGACACAAACGAGGGATGATTAGGGTGTCGAGCAGTTCTTAAAATGATGGATGCATTTTCTGAAGCTTTAAAAAGTAAACACCCATTCACTCACATTCTACCGCTCGGAAGTAAAATGATACGTGAAATTTTAACTCCGACTGCATTATGCTTCAAGACGAAAACCATATAACATTAGGATGCCTTGTGGGTGAGTAAAACATGAGGAAATTTTGATTTGGTAGTGAAGTATTTAAGTTTGAAATGACTATTATTATTCATTTATTTTATGGCAAGAATTTCTACATTTTAAAATAATTACTGCAACGTTATCATTATATTGTTTTAAATGTGTTTTTGAAAGTACTGTTTTTAGGGCATTATGAAATCAGTTTTATTTTTTCCCAAATACGTTTTTTCTGTTTTCATTTTTCTGGATTCTGTGCGTCACTCGTTCATTCAGACAGACACACGCAGATGACATATGTAAACCGCTGCTGACGTTATTGGTAGCATGTTCTGAATGTTGTTAGGGGTTTAGCGCTACATTTTGATTAAGAAATTAGCCAGACCTCTTAGACGTAAACAACACTGGTTCAGAAGAACTTCCCCTTCCAGTTTTTAAACACTTATGTATTGAGCGCATAAAAAACTGTGAATGATTGTCTAGAGGAGTCCCATGGCTGATGTAAAATCATGCTTCATTCATCATAATTGTTTTCACAGGCAATCTCTGCATGAAGGATGTCCACCCCAGAGCCCCCGCTAGGGGGGACGCCAGGACCCTCGCCCGGTCCGGGACCTTCTCCTGGGGCCGTTCTGGGTTCAGGGCTGTCTCCTGGATCTTCGCACAGTATGATGGGCCCCAGCCCCGGACCACCAACTTCAACAGGACACACTTTTACTCAACAAGGATCTGCAGCATACAGCCAGGAGAACTTAAACCAACTGCACAAGGTCAAAACCTGATTTGGTTATGGAAGAGAACTTCTAATCCACACCAGTGCTTATATGTTTGTACTCAGTTTCAGTGTAAGTCTTTGTGTTTGTTTTAAAGTCTGTTGAGGAGAATCTTCCAGAAGACGGTCGTTTCGCTCAGATGAAGGTTGTTCCCATGAGGTCGGGACACATTGGTCTGGTGCGTCCCAGCAGCCCGATGGAGCAGCATTCTCAAGGTTCATCTGAAGATCTGTGATTTGTTTTTGTTGCAATCAATTCATTTAGGGTCCAGTTGAACTCCTGGCCTTTAACATGAACAGCATGTTATGTAGACAAACTTTTACTTAGACAAATCGCTTGCTGTGTTTCCTCAATTGTAAGTCACTTTGGAAAAAAAGCATCTGCCAAATGAATAAATGTAAAATGTAAATGTAAGTCTGCTTCACAAATTTGGTTTTGGATGGACTTTAGATTAGTTTTTTACATTTTTTTTAAAACAAAACCTGATCATGTCTGGAGGTTTCACAAACTTTCAAGCAGCACTGTATATTACAGGCATGAAAGTGAACAGGTTTCAGATTCGTCGTGCTTCACTCCTGCAGGTTACCCATCACCGCTGGGTTCTTCAGAACACGTGTCCAGTCCTGTGTCTGCCAGCGGCCCTCCGTCCGCTCCTCTCCTGTCCACCTCATTAGAGGGTGCCGACACTCAGCCTTTACAGCAGAGCCGCCCGGGGACCCAAAGCACCGCCACCGGCTCGCCGGCCACCCCAACACCTTTCAACCAGAGTCAGCTGCACCAGCTGCGGGCTCAGATCATGGCATATAAGATGCTGGCTCGCGGACAGCCGCTCCCAGAGCACCTGCAGATGGCCGTGCAGGGCAAGCGACCCATGCCGGGCATGCAGCAGGGGCAGTCTTTGACCAGTTTGCCCCCTACTGGTGGAGGCAGTGCTGGGTTCAGCCAAAGGCACGGTGAGATGGAACGTTTATGTAATCTAGTGTATGCACTGCTGAGGTTTTCTATTGGTCAGACCAAACTCGTACATTCTTCTCTGCTGTAGTCCATGGTGGTGATTTAAGTGAAGGGTTTAGTTTGTGCCGGTTGCTCCGCAGGGATGATGGGACCCAACATGCCTCCACCCGGACCTTCTGGAGTCCCGTCTGGTGTTCAGGGCCAGAATCACAACGGACCCCCAAAACCGTGGCCCGAGGGTGAGGGCACATCTACGCATGCACACGCACACAGCTCTTCAGCTTTTATTGATTAAATTAAAGGAAATTATGTCATTAGAAGTAATTCTCTTTCATCATCTTGTGTACGAGATCCACCTATGGGAAGCTGCAACATACCCTTTGGCTAAACCTGTCGGTACTCCCTGACAGGGACAACACCCGGACAGGGTGGCTCTCTGGGCCTGGCACGTAAGAGGACAAACTTAAACACACTTGGGCTTCACCCGTTTCTACGCTGTCCTTATATGGTTGTAAGTGGCAAGTGTTTAAAGTGTGGTGTGATGGGCGCTGTCTCTCTCATCATATCAGTGCTCAGTTCCTGATATTTTGTGTTTCTTACAGGACCTTATGGACAAAGGCAGGTCCAATTAATGTCTACCTGGCAGCTATTTCTGCCTGTCATGGCTCTATTGCTGCTTTGATGGCTCAACAGTTGGGCAGCATCCTTTAATCTGGAGATTTATGAAGGGTGCCCATCGCTCTTTGCCAGTCATTAGGAGAACCGTCCCTGAATGGGACCTCTCTATCGTGCTGGAGGCCCTGTCTCAGTATCCTTTTGAGCCCCTGGGAAGTATTTCCTTGAAGCTGCTTTCCTTTAAGACAGCTTTGGCCAAATTTGTATTAGTGTATTACAGACATATATGACCAGTCCTTTCCAGAAGAGCGACAAGCTCTTTTTGCATGGGTGCCCCCTCACAAGGGGAGTCTCATATCGAAGCAGCACCTCTCACATTGTCCTGTGGATGCTATAGCCTTGGCATATGAATCAAAGGGAGTGCAGCCATCAGGAAACATCAGAGCTCATTCCACGAGGGGCTTAGCTGCCTCTGCCCCTTTGTTCAGGGGAGTATCACTGAACCGTCCTTTTTCTGGCTTTCTGAACCTCACTGTGAGTGTATCGGGCAATCGAAGATGTCCATGTCTCTCCCATAGGTGGATCACAAGATGATGAAAGAGAACAACAGGTTACTCACGTAACCCCGGTTCTCTGACACATCAAGTGGAGAAATCCACCAGCTTTGCCCAGCTTGCTGCATGAGAAGCAAATTCTTACTGGAGAATAGCAGTGCAGGCAGCCCCCTTTTTTGCTCTCAGGTAAGGAAGTGGAGCCTTACCTGGCATTGGCTGCACGCTTCTGTCTGTCTAGCCAGACTTGGTGCAATTAGATGCTTCTGCAGAGGTCAGGTACAGATGCCCTTCCTATAGGTGGATCTCTCCACTCGATGTTTCAGAGAACCAGGGTTACGTGAGTAACCTATTGTTTACCATCAGCTCATTTCATTATGACAGGTCCTATGATTAATGCAGCCACCCCTTCAAATGCCCCTCAAAAACTGATGCCCCTGCAGCCCACCGGACGACCCTCGCCCGCACCCCCTTCTGTGCCACCGGCAGCCTCCCCCGTCATGCCTCCTCAAACCCAGTCACCAGGTCACCTGTCCCACCCGTCTCAAGCCACGACCATCGTTCCGCTGCACCAGAAACAGAACCGCATTACACCCGTTCAGAAGCCCTGCGGTCTGGACCCGGTGGAAATACTTCAAGAGAGAGAGTACAGGTGAGAAGCATGTTCCCAAACAATACCCAAAGTCTTATATTAATCTGATAATCTTCTGTTGTCCTGTAGCAAACAAAAAAAAACACGATTTTGATAAGTTCTTTACAGAACGATTTCCATCCGAATACTGACAGTAATTAATAATGTTATATGATGAGTAACGATCCCTGCATTGATCCTTAAAGGTTTAATACAAGAGGGACTTATGATAATGAAATTTGTTCTGTTAATGTAAATAAAAGTATGTGTACATAAACCATCTTTTGCAGGAAGACAACTGTTAATTTTCTAACCTGTTTACATTTCTTTACTGTGCTTTTGCATTTTCAATGTTTGATCCAAATCATATGGGGTTTTTTTTGATTTGTGGAAAAAAAGGGTTAATATTATCCTCAAATAAATGCTAAATATTGAGATATATATATATATATTGAGTGACAATTGGAAGGATAGATTTTGAGGAGGATGTACACTGTGGGGTCCCGCAGGCTTGAAGCTCGCATCGCCCACCGCATTCAGGAGCTGGAGAATCTGCCCGGCTCTCTCGCTGGAGATTTACGCACCAAAGCGACTATTGAGTTAAAAGCTCTGCGACTGCTCAACTTCCAGAGACAGGTGACAAATGCAGAGCCAATGAGATGCTTGTGTTTTATTGTAATAACCCGCATCACATAAAAAGGTTGTAATGTTTTATGCTTTCATTCACAGCTGAGGCAGGAGGTGGTGGTGTGCATGAGGCGAGATACGGCTTTAGAAACCTCACTGGACACTAAAGCCTACAAGCGCAGTAAAAGACAGTCGCTTCGAGAAGCCCGAATCACAGAGAAACTGGAGAAACAGCAGAAGATAGAGCAGGAGCGAAAGCGCAGACAGAAACATCAGGCATGACCACATTTACACCAGCAATACAGTCAGAGAATGAAATCGAGTTTAAAAAGAGAAAGGGTGTCCCATCCAAAAAAGGGTTGTGGAAAACATTGCAACTATTGCAATGTTTTTGATATGATAGCGTAACGATATTCTTATCTGTTGTATCAATACTTTATTTTTAATGAAAACCAGTATATGGTGAACGGTATAGACCAACCCTATGTGATTCTGACTCAACAACACATGAACGTAGATAAAAGTTTAACTCTGAACAGAGAGCGGACCTGACGCGTGGTGAATGGACCTCTAGAGCAGAGGTTCCCAAACTCTGACTCCCATTACAAACACACATGACTAACAATGACACTTGTCATTTACATTTACATTTATTCATTTTATCCAAAGCGACTTACAATTGAGGAAAACAGCAAGCGATTCGTCTAATCATATAAAAAGATTCGCACTCTCACAGATATAAATGTATTAAAGGAGAAATATTGTCAAGCTAAAACCAATATTATTGTTTGTATTTGATGTAATGCAGTGTGTTTATACGTTGTAAGGAGGAAAAAACGCATTATTTTCCTTATACCATACATTATTGTATCTCCTCTATGCCCCGCCTTTGAAACGACTCGATCCGGCATGGCTCTCTCATGTGTTTAAGTGCCGTGTGCTCTGATTGGCCAGTTGAGCTGTGCGTTGTGATTGGCTAAATACCCTCCAGGACGAGGCCGAGTGTCAGTTTATCGCTCGTCTCACTCAGAGATGTTTCGTGTCATAACAGTTGCAAACACAGTTCGCTAATAACAGCAGCGTCAGATTAAACCAGTGGATTAAAACCACATATGAGACCAGACAGTGTGTGAAAGATCACAGCGCACATCTCTCATGCCGGAACCATCATCAGTTCGACTCGCCAGTTATAATAAATACAAGAACATAAGTGGATATAGAGTCAAATCAGCATCGGTTTTGCCTTCAAATCTAGTTAGAATGAAACTAACGGATCGACCAGAAGGATGCGTTACAGATGAATGTTTTTATTCTGTCTTATGCATTTGCACGGCTGCAGCACCACAGCTGTGATAACTAAAGATCCGCTTTCTTTGCGTGTACATTTGAGCGGCGTCATGCAACAAACTGTGGCGGAGTGACGTGGCATCTTAGGGGCGTTTCTACACGAGTCGTTTCAGGCAGTTCAGGGAGATCAATCACTTTTAGAAAGAATATATATTTTCTTCTGATACTTGCAATTTTATGTGTCTAATGCATGCATGGGCAACTTGTAACATGCCAAAAACACAGGAAAACACGACATTGCACCCTTTTTCTCCTTTAACATTTATTCCATCATTAGGGGGCAGATTAACACAGACGTTTTGGCTAATGCCTTCTTCAGTGTGTTTAGCCATTTGGTTACTACATCAACATTTAAAATCATTGAATCAACATCATCGTAATTATCTACACCTGTGTGTCCCAATTAATCATTCAATTACATATTGAACCAATTCAATTACATACCCAACCCAACATATTAATTTATTTTATTAAAAAAATGTTTTTTGAAATGGATTACTTGAATCAAATAATGAATTAAAAGCAGCCAATAAGGTTGCAGCATAGATGGAAATTCTTTCAATAATGTTTAAAAAGCTTCCCAGGTTGAGATCTCAAGAAGCTGAATGCTAAAATGCTAAAAGTATGATTCTGCAAATATAGCCATATATTTTGAATGCTTTTAGTCACAATGTAATTCCCACAGTTACAACTGTGTTATTCAATGGTTTTGATGGGTTTACTATTATTCTAAAATGTGGAAAAAAGAAAGAAAGAAAGAAAGAAAGAAAGAAAGAGTAAGTGTTTCCAAACTTTTGACTGGTAGTGTTTTTCTGATTATAAATAACAGAAAAACACATTAACAATTCAATACATCACAATGAAAAATGTAATTGATTTAATACATCAGAAATACATTGCCATAAATAATCAATACCCTTATAATTTATAAATCAAAATCATGAAAACACCTAATCAAATTCCATCCATAAAGGAAAACCGTAAGATCTAGTTCTTCGTTCATACTGATAGAGGTTAAGGAATTTAGGTTATGAATCCAAAATGCTTTTCGCTTCGATAGTTCTTTATTTAAATTACCACCTCTACGTGATCCTACAACTTCTATACCTATACATTCCAATTGTTTGATATTATGACCAATTTCGACCCATTTTATGACACTTGTTCATTGGTTTACACGTTTCTTGTGCTTTTACAGATATGTACAGAATACTTGCTGCCAAATGACCCACCTTATTCCTTTGTGCTACATACTCATGAGTTTTGAAGTAAAGTTTGGAAACTTCTGCTCTAGTGCACTTGTATTGTTGGGTGATTGTTTCCTTTAATTCATTGTGCTTTTTTGCAGGAATATCTCAACAGCATCCTGCAGCACGCCAAGGACTTCAAGGATTATCATCGCTCCATCACCGCCAAGATCCAAAAGCTGACCAAAGCCGTGGCCACGTACCACGCCAACACAGAGAGAGAGCAGAAGAAAGAAAACGAGAGGATTGAGAAAGAGAGAATGAGAAGACTCATGGTAAAGACACGCACAAACACACACGCACAAACACACGTGTGCAGAGTTGAGTGTTGTGCGTCTCTGTCGCAGGCTGAAGATGAGGAGGGTTACCGGAAGCTTATTGATCAGAAGAAGGACAAGCGTCTGGCGTATCTCCTTCAGCAGACAGATGAATATGTGGCTAACCTGACAGAGCTTGTGCGCGCTCACAAAGCCGTGCAGGCTCTGAAGGAGAAGAAGAAGAAGAAGAAGAAGAAGAAAAAAAAGTTGGAGAGCACTGATGGACAGACTGGTGCTCTGGGACCCGATGGAGAGGTTTGTGCGATTTGAAAGTGACTTGACGTTTGGCCAAGTATAGGGTCCATTTCACCCATTCAAGTCCACATACACAGCAGTGAGTAACAAACACACACACACACACACACACACACAAACAAACACACACACAAACACACACACACACACACACACGTCTGGTTTATTATCTCCGTAGGAACAGTCCATATGCGTAATGAGCTTTATACCGTACAAACTGTATATTCTATTCCCTAACCCTAAACCTAAATATCATAGACAGCATTTTACATTTTTAGATTTTCAAAAATTATCTTTATGTACGAGTTATAAGCTTTTGTGCCCGTGGGGACCAACACAAGTCCCCACGAGTTGGTGTGTATTACGTCCCCACCGGCATATAAAAACCAACAGCACACACACACACACACACAGCAGTGAGTAACACACACACACACACACACACACACACACACACACACAGTAGTGAACACACAGGGCAGGGGTGCACATAAGTTTTTCTGTCTGGTTCTCAAGAGAGCACCTGGAGATTCGGTTTGGTGCTCACACTGTACATAGTGTGAAAAATGTAATTTACAATTAAAAATCAAGTTAAAAAAAGTTTTTAATAAGCAAAATAATAAAATGTTACTTGAAAGTTTTAGTGTATAGTACTATATTTATTTTATTTTATACTATACATTTGATTTCGAATAAAAAAATGAGTAGGCTATTAAATACAAATACAATTATTTTAAAATACACTTAAAATACAATGGTAATATATCTCTTCTTATTTTTCTTTTTACTAGTTTATATTCATTTTTTGGTTTGTGGACGGTTGCTGGGAAGCAGTGCGGAGCTACTGTAGGATCAACTATAGCATTGAGAAACACAGGCTGCGTGCATGTGTCAAGTTTAAACAGCTCGTCTTTTTAGATTGTTTAAGAGAAGCGGCCTTTTGGTAAACGTGTAGCGCAGTGCGGAGCCAGACATTCACAGAAGCTGCGGGTGCTGCGTGCTTTAGTAACGAAAGCAGTCAAGAGCTATCAATACTCAGTGGGGTTTGGTACCCATCTCTACAAACGTTTAGCATCTCTAGTTTTAGCAGCATTCAGTTCAAACGGAAATCTTATCCTGTATTACATTTAATCAGGTCTTCAACAGGGATTGAGCATTAAAATGTTTAACAGTGCGCATTTTTTATTTTGATCACGCATGCGCACCTGCGCATCACTTATGTGCACCCCTGCAGTCGAGGGTTCAGTGTCTTGCTTAAGGGTCTCACCTCAGTCATGGTATTGAAAGTGGAAGAGAGAGCTGGTTATTCACTCACCCCCCCTCCCACCTACCATCCCTGCTGGTACTGAGGATCAAACCTACAACCTCTGGATACCTTTCATTCACATCCACTGACATTCCACCAACATCGTTTAATAACAATTGCTTGTACGTACTTGACAACATTCAAGGTTCAATCGAATGTTCTCTAAGTAAAACAATGAAACAATTAAATAGGTCTGCCATTGAAAAATAAAACACATCAAATAAAAATGAAAGAAATAGAAAAAACAAAACATTGTAACATTATATATGTTGGCAAAGCTCAACCGATAGGATTAGACATATATATCGTCATATTGTGAAAAAATTGCCATAGCACTGAACACATGTGATGAACGCTTGTGATGATGATGTCGTGATGATGTTTGAAGCCTCTGGATGAGACGAGTCAGATGAGTGATCTTCCAGTGAAGGTGATTCATGTGGACAGCGGGAAGATTCTGACCGGAGTGGACGCTCCTAAAGCCGGACAGCTGGACACGTGGTTAGAGATGAATCCTGGGTAAGACTCAACACCAGTGCGCCATTAGTCTGATATTTGACATGATTGATCAATCATTCTTTCTCTCTCTCAGTTATGAAGTTGCTCCACGATCAGACAGTGAAGATTCTGGATCAGAGGAGGACGAGGTAACACAAACAAACTCGTGTTCATTGAGCCTGAAGTACAAACTAATGAAATAAAACTTCATTCAGCTTCAGAAAGGCAGCAGCACTCCCGGTTTGAATGATGTTTCATTATAAACAGGAGGAGGAAGAGGAACCTCCGGCACTGCTGCCCTCTCAAAGTCAAAGTACAGAAGAGAAGAAGAAGATTCCTGATCCAGACAGTGAAGATGTGTCTGAGGTGGACGCTCGACACATCATCGAGTGAGAACAACAACACAATCACCTCTGCTCATACTATACACAATGACAACCGCGTGCGTGCTTGTGTTTAACCCTGTGTTTTTCAGTGTGTGTTAACCCTGTGTGTTTGTGTGTGTTAACCCTGTGTTTGTGTGTGTGTTAACCCTGTGTGTTTGTGTGTGTGTGTTAACCCTGTGTTTGTGTGTGTGTTAACCCTGTGTGTTTGTGTGTGTGTGTGTGTGTTAACCCTGTGTTTGTGTGTGTGCTTATACTATACACACAATGACAACCGCGTGTGTGCTTGTGTTTAATCCTGCGTGTATTGACACTGTTTGTCTGTGTGTGTTAAACTTGTGTTTGAGTGTGTGTTAACCCTGTGTTTGTGTTAACCCTGTGTTTGTCTGTGCGTGTGTTAACCCTGTGTTTGTCTGTGCGTGTGTTAACCCTGTGTTTGTGTGTGTGTTAACCCTGTATTTGTGTGTGTGTGTGTGTGTGTGTGTGTATGTTAACCCTGTGTTTTTCAGTGTGTGTTAACCCTGTGTTTGTGTTAACCCTGTGTTTGTGTGTTAACCCTGTGTTTGTCTGTGTGTTTTAACCCAGTGTTTGTACAATACAATACAATTTTTATTTATATAGCACAATTTAAAACACCTGAGGGTGACCAAAGTGCTTCACACATAAATAATGATCAAACAGTTTGTGTGCGTTTAACCCTGTGTTTGTGTGTGTGTGTGTGTGTGTGTGTGTGTGTGTGTGTGTGTGTGTGTGTGTGTGTGTGTGTGTGTGTGTGTGTGTGTGTGTTGAACCCTGTGTGGGTGAGTAAGCGTGTGCGTGCGCACATGTCTGTATTAACACTGTGTGTGTATCAGTCCTGCGTGGGTGTATGTGTATTTAACCCTGTGTGAGTGTGCGCGCATGTCTGTATTAACACTGTGTGCGTGCGTGCGTGTTAACAGTGCATGTGTGCACCGGGTGTGTGTCTGTGTGTTGAACCCTATGTGAGTGAGTAAGCGTGTGCGTGCGCGCATGTCTGTATTAACACTGTGTGTGTATCAGTCATGTGTGCATGTATGTGTATTAACCCTGTGTTTGTGTGTGTTGCGCAGACATGCCAAGCAGGATGTTGATGATGAGTACGGCAGCGCTGCATTTGCTCGCGGCTTACAGTCGTATTACGCCGTAGCTCATGCGGTCACTGAGAGAGTCGACAAACAATCATCTCTCATGATCAACGGTCAACTCAAACAATACCAGGTCAACCTGTCTCACACACACACACACACACATTATTATTATTATTATTGATGCTAATGGGATTTGTAGTATTACAGATCAAGGGTTTGGAGTGGCTGGTGTCTCTCTATAATAATAATCTGAATGGGATTCTGGCCGATGAGATGGGTTTGGGGAAAACGATTCAAACCATCGCCCTCATCACATACCTGATGGAGTACAAGCGTCTGAACGGGCCATATCTCATCATCGTGCCACTCTCGTCAGTGTTCATCTTTGTGTTTCACATCATCTTCTGTCTCTGTGTGTGTCTCATGAAACCTCTTTCTTTCTCTAACAGGACTCTATCAAACTGGGTGTATGAGTTTGATAAATGGGCGCCGTCTGTTGTGAAAGTCTCATACAAGGCAAGTGAATCTTGACCACCGGATGCTGTTCTTGTCTTTTTCATAAATAACGTTTCGGATATCATTTTGGCAAGTGGCTAAAGATTCTACTGAACGCAGCTGTGTGTAATCCGTCACATTGTCTTGTGTACATGAGTGATGACCTGTTCCCCTCTGTCTCATCCCGTCATGTTTTCATACTTTCTCCACTATGCTGTATATACAGTATGCACTGTAATTTGTTTATTTATTGTTTCATTCTTAATGCCATTTTTCATCAGACACATCTGGAATTCACTAATAATGCACTGTTAATGGTGAATGGAGCCAGACACGAAATGTATTATTTAAATTTTGCTGGGTGGTTCATAGAACATTTTTCGGTTACACTTTATTTTAAGGTGTTCGTGTAACAATGTACTTATACGTTCAAGTACTGAGTAATAATAATTAACTACATGTACTTACTATATAGGGTTAGGATGAAGGTGTGGTTTTATGTTAGTTGCGTGTAATTATGCCTAATTTATAATAAATACTATAGTTAGTTCATGTAACATGTGTAACAAGGGCACCGTAAAATAAAGTGTTACCAATTTTTCTATGGTGTGACAAAGTCAGAACACACATTTAATATTCCATTACACAGACTTTAATGGTAATGGTGTGTAATGTGTGATCTTGTCTGTAGTTTCCTGACTGTAAATGAATCTTCAGGTGTGATGTGATTTGTGTTCAGGGATCTCCTGCAGCCAGAAGAGCTTTCGTACCGCAGCTGCGTAGCGGCAAGTTCAACGTTCTGCTCACCACGTATGAATACATCATTAAAGACAAACAGATTCTGGCAAAGGTAAGTCAGACAACAGCATGTGTTTACGTGTGTGTCAGAGACGCTGATGAGCTCGTGTCGGCCTGTACAGATCCGCTGGAAGTACATGATAGTGGATGAAGGTCATCGTATGAAGAATCATCACTGTAAACTGACGCAGGTGTTGAACACACATTATTTGGCTCCGCGGCGCGTGCTGCTTACAGGTACACCACTGCAGAATAAACTGCCTGAACTCTGGGCTCTTCTCAACTTTCTGCTGCCCACCATCTTTAAGAGCTGCAGCACGTTTGAGCAGTGGTTCAACGCTCCCTTCGCCATGACCGGAGAGAAGGTCTGAATGTTTCCCGAGGGGTCGGGGGGGGGGATCAGGAAATGAACCAGTGATGTGTTTCTGTCGTCTTTTAGGTGGATCTGAACGAGGAAGAGACCATCCTGATCATTCGTCGTCTGCATAAGGTGCTCCGCCCCTTCCTGTTACGCCGACTGAAGAAAGAGGTGGAGGCACAACTGCCAGAGAAGGTGTGTGTGTGTGTGTGTGTGTGTGTGTGTGTGTCCTGGTAAACAGCTTTCCTGTAGCTCAGTGGTTAGATCATCAATGTCATGGGTTTGAGCCATGGATTGCACAAACTCAGAAACAAATGTATAGTATAATGCAATGTAAGTCGCTTTGGATTAAAGCATCTGCCAAATGCATAAATGTAAATGAAGACCTCACAGTTTGACCAAATGTCTCCACAAAGATTCAGTGTAACAGTTCATTGCTTAGTAGGACAAGGTGTTATAATCCCGGTTTTCAGCACGATTTAACCTACCAAATGTCTCCACCAAGGCAGTAACAGCAGATATTTTCAACATTTTTTGCTCCTCATGAAAACAGCTTATAAATTTACATTTACATTTACATTTATTCATTTGGCAGACGCTTTTATCCAAAGCGACTCACAATTGAGGAAAACAGCAAGCGATTCGTCTAAGTAAGCAATATTCACGAGAGGTGCTAGTAATACAAGGTTTCAAATACAACCTCAAGATAGTATAAGCAAGTATATAGAGAACATTAGAAAAGGAAAAATAGGGGTAGAATTAAAAAAAAAAAAAAATAATTTTTATTATGAGACAGTTAAGTGCTCATGGAAAAGGTGGGTCTACTATAAATGAAAGTAAATTATGTTTATTTGAAAATGTATAAATGCAGAAAGGTTTGTGTGATGGTTTGGTTTGGTTTGGTTTAGGGTCACAGGATACAGGATACAATACAGTTTGTACAGATTTAAAATGTTGTTGTCATACAGGTGGAGTATGTGATCAAGTGTGACATGTCGGCTCTGCAGAGGGTTTTGTATCGACACATGCAGGCTAAAGGAGTTCTGCTCACTGACGGGTCTGAGAAAGACAAGAAGGTGATGATGAATATGTCACGTGACAACAACACGCAATACATGCACTGTGTGTTTTTATGAACTGAGTGTGTGTGTTCCAGGGTAAGGGCGGGACTAAGACTTTGATGAACACCATTATGCAGTTGAGGAAGATTTGTAATCATCCGTACATGTTTCAGCAGATCGAGGTTTGTGTGTGTTTGTGTTTCTCCTGTTTTTCATGTGTTCACTTCTGAGGTTTGTGAGTGTGTTTTTACAGGAATCTTTCTCTGAGCACTTGGGTTTTTCAGGTGGTATAGTTCAAGGGTGAGCGTCAATCACATCACATTACACATAAGACACTGGCGGTTGACCTTGAAGTGACCTTCAGTTGACCTCTGACCCGCAGGGCTGACTTATATCGAGCGTCAGGAAAGTTTGAGGTGCTGGATCGGATCTTACCCAAACTACGAGCGTCTAATCACAAAGTTTTGCTCTTCTGTCAAATGACATCATTGATGACCATCATGGAAGATTATTTTGCTTATCGCAGCTTCAAATATCTGCGTCTGGATGGTGAGTCTGTTTTCTTTTTCATTTAAATGTGTGACGTCACTCTTACTAGTGTTGTTGAAGTTCTTCACTGCACATGTGAAGGAATGATGTTCAGATCATGATAATGTAAATGCTTTTGGGTAAAATAATACCACCCTCAAGCATGTTTTTTGGAATATAATGGTGGCATTCGTTCAGGTGTATTTACACGAAATCGGAGCCGCCTTGGATTCTAGGATTTGAGTCGAGTCGGACTTGGCGTGTTTAAGGTCATAACGAAGACAAACAAGAGTAGTTCACAAACCAGATTGTAAAACACTTCCCCACAGAAGAGTGGAGACGTTTTGATAGAATTGATAGTGTGTTGTGTGTGTTTCAGGCACAACTAAAGCAGAGGACCGTGGGATGCTGCTGAAGACCTTCAATGATCCGGCCTCTCAGTATTTCATCTTCTTGTTGAGCACCAGGGCAGGCGGGCTGGGTCTGAATCTGCAGAGCGCCGATACCGTCATTATATTCGACAGCGACTGGAATCCTCACCAGGTCACGATCCCATGAGCATCTGTGTCCGGAGAAGCGTGCGTTCGTCTGCTGAGCGTTCTGATGTTGTGTGTGCAGGACCTGCAGGCTCAGGACCGAGCGCACCGGATCGGACAGCTGAACGAGGTGCGAGTTCTTCGTCTTTGCACTGTCAACAGCGTCGAGGAGAAGATACTGGCTGCTGCTAAATATAAGCTGAATGTAGATCAGAAGGTGATCCAAGCTGGCATGTTTGATCAGAAATCTTCAAGTCACGAACGCAGAGCCTTTTTACAGGCCATTCTGGAACACGAGGAGCAAGATGAGGTGAGAGGGTGTCATGTGATGGTCAAAAACATACTCCGCCACTGTGTGTTGCTTAACCTAACCCTTATTTTCAATCGCCACAGACTCGCTCATCTTGTTTGAGCGTGTGTGTAAACGCCTCTGATTCACCTCTGTGTCTTTATACGAAGGAGGAGGACGAGGTGCCGGACGACGAAACAGTGAATCAGATGATTGCTCGCAGTGAAGAGGAGTTCGACCAGTTCATGGTTTCATTTCACTTCTTTTTCACATTCCTCAAAAAATCCAGATTCAGTCTACACACATTCTCTCTTTCTCGCTCTCTCTGCGCAGCGAATGGATTTGGATCGCCGTCGCGAGGAAGCCCGGAACCCGAAGCGCAAACCTCGTTTGATGGAGGAAGACGAGCTGCCCACCTGGATCATGAAGGATGATGCTGAGGTGGAAAGGCTCACCTGTGAGGAAGAGGAAGAGAAGATGTTCGGCCGTGGCTCCCGGCAGAGAAAAGAGGTGGATTACAGCGATTCGCTCACAGAGAAACAGTGGCTGAAGGTCAGACAAGAGTCACATCCGTTAACAATCGCCCGTCTGCCTGCGTCTCGCTTTCTCATCGCGTCCTCTCTCGTCTCTCAGGCCATCGAGGACGGGACCCTGGAGGAGATCGAAGAAGAGGTGCGCCACAAGAAAACGGCTCGGAAGAGGAGGCGCGATCGGGACGCAGACGCCGTTCCTTCCACCTCGGGAGCTCGCGGAGGGAGAGAGAGAGACGACGACAGCAAACGGCAAAAGAAACGAGGCCGTCCGCCAGCAGAGAAACTCTCGCCGAACCCGTTGACGCTCACTAAGAAGATGAAAAAGATTGTGGATGCCGTTATTAAGTATAAGGAGAAGTGAGTGATGAATCATTCTGGATAAGAATCAGAACAACAGTGGATATGTTTTATGTGAAGGTCACAGAGCAGAAATGTGATGATGCTGTTGTTGAAACTGG
Organism: Oreonectes daqikongensis; assembly: GCA_026939265.1. Taxonomy (NCBI): domain Eukaryota; kingdom Metazoa; phylum Chordata; class Actinopteri; order Cypriniformes; family Nemacheilidae; genus Oreonectes; species Oreonectes daqikongensis. The sequence continues at coordinate 149,581 of JAOTQM010000656.1, forward strand.
AGATCATTTTTCTTTCTGAGACGCTGATGGCCTGTGTGTGTGTGTGTGTGTGTGTGTGTGTGTGTGTGTGTGTGTGTGTGTGTGTGTGTGTGTGTGTGTGTGTGTGTGTGTGTGTGTGTGTGTGTGTGTGATTCATCGCTAACCTTCCCAAATAATCGGCTGAGAATGTGTGCGTCACTGACATACATAAGAAGAAAAGTCACAACTTCTAGACTTTATAAATTCAGGAAATGGACATAGTGACAGATTTGTCTTTCGCTCACTGTCGCTGCAACACTGAAATCATTCTCGTCTTCACGATGTTCATCTGTTGTTTTACAGTAACGGGCGTCAGTTAAGTGAGGTCTTCATTCAGCTGCCGTCACGGAAGGAGCTTCCCGAATACTACGAGCTCATCCGCAAACCTGTTGACTTCAGAAAGATCAAGGTGTTTTAGCCAACACACACACACACACACACACACACACACACACACACAGCTGATGTCAAGTGGGATTGTTTTTGACTTTCGATCTAATGCTAATTTTCTGTCCTTTAACCACACGCTCAGTGTTGTGTTTTTGTTGTGTTTTGGCAGGAACGCATCCGCAGTCACAGATACCGCAGTCTGAACGACCTGGAGAGAGACGTCATGCTGTTGTGTCAAAACGCACAAACTTTTAACCTAGAGGGTTCACTGGTTAGATACACAACACACAAACAACAAATGAAAGTTCATTATAGTTACTGTAGACAAACTACAAGAAAGCCAGACAACATTCATTTTATTTACACTTTGAGGAACTCCCATCACAATCACACAAAAAAACCAAATAAATAAATGTGTGCACAGACTCTCATGTGATTTGTGTGTGTGTTAGATCTATGAGGACTCTATCGTGCTGCAGTCGGTTTTCACCAGCTTGCGTCAGAAGATTGAAAGAGAAGAAGAGAGTGATGGAGAGGAAAGTGAGGAAGATGATGAAGACGAAGGTTCAGATTCCGAAAGTCAGTCAAATTGTGTTATTCATTAACGCCAGCGTCTCACTCACACATCAACTGCTTGTGTGACCACGAGTGTGTTTCTTTGTGTGCGTGTGTGTGTGCGTGTGCAGCTCGGTCAGTGAAGGTGAAGATTAAACTGAGCCGTAAGGACAGAAGTGCAGAGCGTGGCAGAGGACGCAGAAGAACGGCCAGAACTCGAGCCAAACCTGTCGTCAGCGATGACGATACGGATGAAGAACAGGAGGAGGTGGCACAAGCACACAAGAACACACATACGCACATGCATGTGTTTATAGTAGGCTGACTGTTGCTGATGTGTTTTGGGGTTTATACAGGATCGGTCCAACAGCGCCAGTGAGGATGAACAGGGGTGAAGATGTTAGTCCACATCAGTCATCAACACCAAACAAAATCTGAAAGGAAACCAGTCCCGAATAAGACCAGTATCATGTGATTCAAACCCAAATATGATCCCATGTCCTCAACATCTCACACTTCTGAAAAGAAAGAATCTTTCACATTAGACGTTTGCTCTCATAGTGATGCTGAGTTTAGATGTCGTAAAGTTTTTGTGACACAGAATTCTGAATATTAGACTGTAAAGATTCAGAAGAACGATTGTGATCATGTGTGTAGAAGTGCAGTTGACTTGAATTGTGTGTTACTTAACTGATGCACGCGTGTAGACGCCGCCGCTTCATGACAGCACGTGTTTGTTTGTGTTCCTGCTTCTCAATCTCTATGAATGTTATTGTGTGTATGTATCTATATATGTTTCTGATGTACTGAAGCCTGATCTGCTCGCTGTCTTTAGGTGAATGTCATGTTCCCGCTGCTTTATAATCAATGGTGGCATGTGCTGTTAGTGTTGTGTAATGTGTGTTTGTTTATTTTCTCTCAGATGGATGTCATTCATTCATTAGATACTATAATAAATAACAAAATAATAAAGTCTATTTGTTTTGTTTTTAACAATATAAATAAAATATTTCATACAAAATGTCGCGAATATTAAAATGGCCGGCGTGAGTCGATGTGTAATGCCGTGACTTCGCCGCCAGATGCCGCGCTGGAGAAACACCTCACCTCAATTTATAAGCCTTTGTTTCTGTTTTAAATGATATAAGAATGACATTTATTATTGGTTCTAGGTCTGCGCTGAACGATTATGAGATTTAGGGCTGTAATGACATGCAACTTCACCCGCACACATCCATTTGTTCATCAACTGAGTTCTAAAAGTCTTTAGAATATCACAGCACATTTTAAGTTGTGACATGAATGCTTGGGGTTACGGTTAGTGTTAATGCTGAAGCTCCGGAGTCTCGTGATGTCAGAGGAGCAGAGAGGAGATTTGAGGGGGTTAGGTTTCATTCATGTCACCCAACAGATATTTCAACATTCCATTTTTGTCTGTCAGATCAGAAATCTCAAAACCATTGTGTCTTATTTCCTTAATAAACATAAACTTCACATGACCATGTTTTGGGATGTTTAGGCGCTGTTTTCACCAAGCTGTGCAATATTTCACCATCAGTCCATCATAAATGTGTTCATGTTTAGGAGGAGACTTTACCTTAGCAGACCTCCAACATTATTTTACTGCTTCTACAAACACAAACACAATGCAAATTATTTTCCATTGAGCTCACCGCACACATTCTGCTGCATCAATACACAACTTACCTTCCTCTGATCTAACATGTTCATATTTTATTATTTAAGAGGCAGACAGTGAAATCAAACGCGCATGGACTGTTTTTACCATAAATACACAGAGATCTGTTTATCATAGACATCCCAGGTAAAATGATTCAGCTATTTCAAATCTCTAGATGTCCATCTCTGAGAAATATTGTTGTTTTTAGTTTACTAGTTTTGCAGGTATGATAAACATATATTTCATAGGGGCATATTAAGCTGGTTTGGCCCCTGGAGGACTCATATTCTGCACGTGCTCTCGCTGATGTGTTTTGATGCTGCAGTGCACATATATAACAGACACACAAACGCGTATAAAGCGAATGTTTCTTCTGGTGTCTCTTATCTACACGAGGAAGCGCCCCGTTTGTAAACTTGAACACTACCGATAAGAAAATTATACACTGTGTCGAGTCGCCGAGGCCCCGCCCATCACGTGATGACGCAGCTCATTTCAAACATCACACCACTGTCAAAGCCACGCCCCCGAATGCTTCATTGAAATGGATCGGATTTTTTTCCAGGCAGAACAGAATTTTCTCTTGTCACTTTGGTGTCGACGTCATTTAAAGTGAGATTTTAAACTGCTCGAGCCTGTGATCGATCGGACCCGCAGCTCAGATGATTCGGATCGGACTTCAGATCAGTCTCATCTCTTCAGTTCTTCTGCTTCACTGTCTCCTCGGAACCAGTAATTATCGATATATTCTTCATATATTCTATTGTATTATCTAAAGCTCCGTAACAGGTGCCAGTGTACAACTCTGATAGATCTAATCTCTGATCTGATGTTCCGGTGTTACTGCCTGTGCTTCATGTACTGATCGCATGAGTTCATTGATGAAATTGTCGTCACCGCCTTTGGGTTTTAATTACCGTAGCAGTTTTTGACGTCATTGATATAAATGTTTGTTTAATAACGCGTGAAGTCGTGCTGTTGGATGATTTTCGGTCATTTGTCTTTTCAACAAGCGGCATCTTAAACTGATGCGTTTCCAGCGCGCTGCCGTCGCTGATTGGTTTGACGCTTTGACCAGCGCTGCTGTCGCTGATTGGTTTGACGCATGTGACGCTAAGATGAAGCGCTGAAGATGATCCTGTTTGTGCGGTTTTCGTGTTGTGGTAACGTCAGTTTACCGGAAGTGGTTCATCCAGTTTTGCACAGAGAGATTCCTACCTGACACACCTAGTGCGCTACGGAATCACATCTACACAACCCTGTATTTCTGTTACCCATACGAAAATTAACCATGGTTTTGCCCAAAGTAATCAATACATCAAAATAAAACTACACATGGTTAACTTTCGTAAATTTGGATTGAAACTCGGATTGGTTCAGATGATGAAGACGAGCAGCAGCTTAATACAAACACACTGCAGCAGCTGTAGTTTTGTTTGTTCACTTTTGTTTTCGTTATGTTTTGATGTAATGTTGTTGTTGTTGTTTACTTGCGTGTAGATGTTATTCATTTCATGTTTATAGTGATGTTAATACAGTTGCGTAAACTCTTGTAATCATTAAACCACCAGCTGGCTTCCTCCCATTAGGCTCCGCCCCTTGCATCTCTAATGTATTATGCAGATGTTGCCAAAGAGACCAGTGAGCAACTGGTGGTGTGATGATTAAACTCCTCCTCCAGCATTGTCTTAAAGAGACAGTACACAACCATCATCAAAATCACTGCTGTGCTGTGACTGCATGACAAACATCAATTCAAACACACACACACACACACACACACACACACACACTCATACTCATACTCATATTCTCTCTCTAATGGTTGGGTTAAAGAGTAACTAATGCCATGTGACTCATCTCTTAGATTAGATTAGATTCAACTTTATTGTCATTACACATGTACAAGTACAAGGCAACGAAATGCAGTTTGGGTCTAACCAGAAGTGCAATAGCAGCAAGTGCAGGATATACATTGGTTGCATAAGTTACATAAATAAATATACAGAAGTAATTTACAGATGGAAATGTACTATGACCATGATTTACAGATGTCTCTTACTATAAACAGAAATTTACAGATGGATATATACTATGATCATGATATACAGATGGCTATTACTATAAACAGAAATTAACAGATGGATATATACTATGCACATAATATACAGATGTCTATTGCTATAGACAGAGATTTACAGATGGATATATACTATGAACATGATATACAGATATACAGACTTGTCCTTTATGAGAAGAATTTATGGTTAATTCCACACATTTTTTTGACCTAAAACAGAGTGAACAAATGTGTTTTTAGAAACAGATAAGGGTGTGTGAGTGTGAGTGTGTGTGTGAGTGTGTGTGTGTGTGTGTGTAGTGCAGGTGTAAATGTGTTGTGTGTGTTGTGTCAACAGGTGCGGCGGTGTGCAGTCAGGAGCAGTTCAGGTGTGGAAATGGCAAGTGCATCACCAGCCGTTGGGTTTGTGACGACACAGACGACTGCGGTGACGGAACCGATGAACTTCTGTCTTCCTGCAGTGAGTCACAAACCGTCATTCAGTCCAGCAGCCGCTGCTGTGATCGTGTTCATTGATGCTAACACTAACACTCTGTCATCGACAGAAGAGAAGACGTGTGTGACGGGTCAATTCAGCTGCGGCGGACGGCTCAATCAGTGCGTGCCCCCCAGGTGGCGCTGTGATGGTAAAGCCGACTGCGAGAATGGCGCGGACGAGCAGGGCTGCGGTAAAAACCACACAAAGTCATTACAAAACAAAAGTGAAATGTGAATTTGTTGATGTCAGCTTTGTGTGACGGGGGTTTCATCCGGGTGTCATTTCAGTGCTAAAAAACTGCACTGACGGAGAGTTCCGCTGTACCAGCGGTCAATGCGTGTCGCTGTCGTTCGTGTGCGACGAGGATTCCGACTGTGACGACGGCAGCGACGAAGCTTCTTGCCCTGCCCCCACCTGTAGCCTCGGCTCCTTTCAGTGCAATAACTCGGTGTGCGTGCCGCATCTCTGGGCCTGCGACGGGGAGCCCGACTGCGCAGACGGCTCGGACGAGTGGCGGCAGAACTGCGCTTCCGGGACGGCGGAGCACTCGCGCGACGCCTGCAGGACTCACGAGTTTCAGTGCAGCAGCGGCGAGTGCGTTTACGCCGGCTGGAGGTGTGACGGAGGATTCGACTGCATCGATCGTTCAGACGAGGACAACTGCAGTGAGTCTGAAAGCATCACAAACACTTCATTCTACTGCTTTAAAACAGACGTTTTACTGTCGTGTAGCACACATAGTGATAAATCAACCTGAATGTAAATGTACTCGTCGTTTAGAACCCACATGCCATTCAGCTCTTACAACAACAGACCAAAGCTCCTTAAAATTCTCTCCATAAAATGTTTTCCTCTGTCATGAAGTCCAGAAAAACAGCACAGGGTTGTGAATGAAGTTTTGTTTGTTTGTTTTAGCCAGGCCCACCTGCCGGCCGGATGAGTTCACCTGCGCAGACAGCACCTGTGTTCCAGGAATGCGTCAGTGTGATGGGAATTATGACTGTCAGGATGGCAGTGATGAGACCGATTGTGTTAGCGGTGAGTTCATCACGCCTAAAACACACATGACAGCTTTTCAACTTCTCTTCTTAAATCTCTCTCTCTCTCTCTCTCTCTCTCTCTCTCTCTCTCTCTCTCTCTCTCTGTGTCTGTCTGCAGTGAACGCTTGCGACGGGTCGAGCCGGTTCAAGTGTCGCAGCGGCGAGTGTATCAGTATGGATAAAGTGTGTGACAGTCAGAGGGATTGTCGTGATTGGTCAGATGAGCCCGTCAGAGACTGCAGTGAGTTTAATCTTCCTTGTGTTTGTACACACTCGAGGCGCTCTGACACAACGGCCTGACACATTCAACCAAGTGCATGTACAGTGAATTCTCACTGGTTATTGAGGAGCTTCAGGTCACATGACATGATGGACTTTTGTGTTCTTTACCATAACAATCCAGAGAATGAATGATACTGAATCATGACTTTGCACCTGAATAATAACTGTGTTTGTGTGTGTGTGTGTGTGTGTGTGTGTGTGTGTGTGTGTGTGTGTGTGTGTGTGTGTGTGTGTGTAGACACGAATGAGTGTCTTAAAGACAACGGCGGCTGCTCTCACAGGTGTAATGACCTGAAGTTGGATTATGAGTGTTTGTGTCCCGAAGGACATCACCTGATCAACCACACACACTGTGAAGGTGAGATTCGTTCAGACCGTCTGCTCTTCAACTTGGTCTTTATTCTCAGCACATTTACATCTCATCTCTGTCTCTCTTCAGATGTGGACGAGTGCGCAGATGCAGACACTTGCAGTCAGATCTGCATTAATCTGATTGGAAGCTTTAAATGTGAATGTAACGCTGGATATGAACTCGATCAGGTGACAAGAGACTGTAAAGCAGTTACAGGTACATGAAAATGTCTCATTCATTCATTCATTCGCGTTTTGCTACAGACGGTTTCGTTTTAACAACGTAAACAAAAGTTACTGCGTATACGCGCGTTTCTGGACTGCACTTAATTTCCGGTACACATCCACAAACAGTAGAGTGCCTGTAGATGATTTCTGATAACAATCCAAAGATACAGAGAAGAACCGTTACTTGGCCAAACGTGAATTTGGAATTTAGACTGCAATGTCCCATACGTTTTCTTTAAATGCTCCAAGCTTATGCGACCCATTCAACAAATTGTTTATTTAATATAATGAACACAACTAAATTTTAATATAAATCAATATTAATATAAATAAAATATAATAATTACATTATTAGCAGCTAACTTTGGGCCAGGTGCATGCATCCGATGAAACCGTCTATAAACAGAAGGACGATGAGTTCCGTTGTCAGAAAACTCGTCTGCTGATCATGAAATGTTCATCATTATTATAATCATTAATATTGTTGTTGTTGGAACACGGCCGTCAGGATCCATGACGTGATGAATATAACCGTACAGTATGTGATGTTCTTGTGTTCTCAGGATCAGCAGTGTTTCTGCTCTTCAGCACTCATCATGAGGTGAGGAAGATGATGTTGGGCAGCAGGGAGTACACATCACTCGTCCCACAGCAGAAGAATGTTGTGGCTTTAGATGTGGACATTCCTAATGACAGAATCTTCTGGTCTGACGTGAGCCAGAAAACAATCTCCAGGTGAGAGATGACACACGAAACCCTCGAAACTCTTCAGAAGTATTTATTACACTGACTCTGGCCGCTAGCAGCGTTCTCTGGAATACTCTTTGACATTATACATATGAATAAAGCTCCTTCATCCTATATTCGTATATTTTATATATAGATGTACAATCAGCAGGTGATCATTTCTTCTTCTTGTCATCATAATCATCTGTGCATGTTGCAGCACACTAGCTGGTGACCCCGCCCACCACAACACTGTGATTGACAGCCAAATCGCCGCCCCTGAGGGCCTGGCTGTGGATTGGATCCATGGAAACATTTACTGGACTGACAGCGAGTTAAGAACCATCTCTGTGGCAACCACAGACGGATTAAAACGCAAGACTCTTATCAGAGATGGATTACAGAATCCTCACTCTATTGTGGTGGACCCTCTGCGAAAGTAAGTCATGAACTGTCAATCATAAAACATAAAGCAGAAACACATTACTGAATTCTCTGAACTGTAAACACAGAACGAAAGCTCACACACGTGTGTGTTGTGTGTGTTGTAGTTTTATGTTCTGGACGGATCGGGGTGATACGGCTCGGATCGAGAGGTGCGGTCTGAACGGTGCGGATCGGACGCCTCTGGTCACGGACAACATCTCCTGGCCCAACGGCATCACACTGGGTGAGACAGACGTCTGCTGACATTGAGTCTGATGATCACACTGATGTTGTGTTGTGTACTCATGCGCTCGCGTGTGTGTGTGGTCAGATATGCTGAGTCAGCGTCTGTACTGGGTCGACTCAAAGATGCACACACTGTCTAGCATCAGTGTGACCGGAGGACAACGACACACAATCATCTATGATGAACACCAGCTTCCACATCCACTCTCGTTGACCGTGTTTGAGGTGTGTGTTTGTGTGTTTGAGTTGTGTGTGTGTGTGTGTGTGTGTGTGTGTGATGTCACAGCTCTGATTGTGCGTTTGTGTGATGATCAGGAGAAGGTCTTCTGGACGGATGTTTCTAATAACGGCATTTGGAGCGCAAACCGGCTGACGGGTGGAGACGTCACATCTGTAGCTCAACACCTGCAGTCACCTAAAGATATTGTGCTGTATCACAGCCTCAGACAACCGTCAGGTGAGCCGATGCACACACACACACACGGTGAAAAGGCTGTGAGGTCTGTAACTGAAGGTTGTGGGTGTGTGTCACAGGGCAGAACTGGTGCACAGAGGCGGAGCTTGACAATGGCGGCTGTGAGTTTCTGTGTCTGCCGGCCCCGGCGGTAAACAAACGTTCACCCAAATACACGTGTGCATGTCCTGATCACATGACCCTGGCGGCAGACATGAGGACGTGCGTCTCAGGTGAGTTCTCATGTTCCTCTAGATTTACGTCACACAGTTTTCATTATGACGCTCACCAGCGTTTGCTTTTCTGCAGTTTCAAACAGCACAACACCTGCAGCCAAAACTAGAACACTGTTACACACGACAACCAGAACTCCACCCAGTACCATGACATCATCCCAGCATCAGAAGAAGCCGAGTGAAGACACCACACAGACGAGAGGTGACAGAAGACACATGAAGTCATTATGACTCTTTACACATCAGAAGTTTTCTTCTCAAAAACTCACAAACAAAGCTTCTGATGTGTGCCAGACTTTCAAAGCAAAGTGTTAAAGGCTTCTTCTTTATTTATATGTGGCTTTGAATCTAATCTCAGATCTGTTGTTTCTCACTCATGTACAAGAGGATCACTATTTTATAAAAATAAGAGTTTAATGGCAGGTGAGTTTGGCTCCTGTACGTCACACACTGAGTGTTTGTTGGATTTTCCAGGGATTAATGAAGCACACGAGCCGATCTCCAGCCCTTCCCATCATCCCACAGTCCTGTACATCACACTTCCAATAGGTCAGTCAACACTGTCACATGACACACACACACACACACACACACCCCGAACAAACCAGCTGCTAAAGAAACCTTCTGTCTGTCCTGCAGTCGCCGCGTGTCTGATGGTGTTTGGTGGTGTGATGTTATGGAGACACTGGCGTCTGAAAAGCACCAACACAATTCACTTCACTAACCCGGTGTATCAGAAGACTACAGATGACACCGTTCACATCTTCAGAAGCCCCAGTCTGGACGGCTACACACATCCATCGGTACAAAACACTGACGGAAATATCCTCACACACGCACTAACAACACACACTTTTTTACACCGACATGACAAAAGATAATAGAAGCATTTATAATTTTACATTTTGTCTATACCGGATGCACCAGACGGTGTAAAACACACACACACACACTCATTATCACAAACTACTGGTCATACAATGTGTTGCTGTATAAGTGATGTGAGGGTATATGCTTAAAATATCATTTCACAAAAATATTCTTAAGATAGACTTAATTGACTTTGAAATTAGATTTCTGATTCTTTAAATTTGAAGGGAATTATAAGATAAAGGAATGTTCACATCTGTCTTTCAGTGTCAGATGGTCGCTTTGGATGAAGAAACGGCCTGACGCTTCTACAGTGACATCCAGAAAAGTGTGTAGGAAGTCAATTGAAATGCTGCTCTAAAGTGAACTGAAGATGTGTTTATTTTGAACCTTTTATTGGAGAAACTTGAACATCTGACGGACTGAAGAGATTCATAGCATCAACCAGAAGATCTTTGATACCTTTAAATGACCCTTAAGACGCTTTGAGACAAATGAAATACTCGTAAAGTTACTCAGTCATATGGTCACATGACTCTCTGTAAAGAACAATGCAGCTGTTTTATATAGAAATTCTTTTCTTGCAGGGTGACATTTAAGATTCATTGATGGGAGGTATTAACGCCATAATTATATATTTAACACAATGTTTGTAAATATTGATTATTTATGTGGAAGGCAGACAGGTGTCTCTCTTCTTGCACTATATTTGTTGACTTTCACTTTTTATGAATGCGCAGAACTTCTTTAATAATGATGAGCGTTTTCAAGAGAACCTCTGACAGTTTCTTCACTTGCTGTTTTAGAATTCTTACACGATGCCTTGAAAAGTTCTCAGGTGTTTTGTTATCATGATGGAGAAACATTTGCTTGTGTTTCTGATGTTTATTGTCAGACAGGTACAATGTTATCAGAAGGCTTAGATTAGATTTGCTGTTATCTCGTGCTGAATGAAGAATCTTGTCTTTTATTTATTTTTGTGGTAAAAATGTATCGAATGATTTTGTGGAATTGAAAACCATCCTGAAATCTGACTGCACTACAGAAAGACATTCCTTTATGTTTTTTGAAGGATAAAACACAAATGTGAAGAGTTCGACCAGATTTGTGCCTCATATGGATTGAAGTTGTGAATCCTGGAACGAAGTTTCGCTGCTGATCGATGTTTCAGGTCACTTTTATTTTGAATGTTTTATGAAGGGTTTTCTCTCCGCACTGATGCTTTTATGAACTCTGCTCACAAAAACAAACAACATATTTATATAATAAAACTTGTGAAATCCGAGAGCGCTGCTGTTCATGAATCTTTCTTGTGTGTCGGTCCTATTCATTCTGATCCAGTGAAACTGTCGCTAATTCTTCAGATTATTTAGTGAATAAATCAAATCTGAGACCGTCCCATTAGCAGCCCTGAACCCGTGTGAGCGCGTGCGTAACTTGTTTTTATATCCCGGTGGGGACCTAAACCTGACTGCACACCAACTCACGGGGACCAAAACTGAGTTCCCCATGCAAAAAAAGCTTTTAAATCGTACATTGTCGTTCAACCGGACAGCTTTTGTCCTCTCTGTGTACAGGCTTATCCTAGAAATACACTTCATACGCTGATGATCAGTGAGGAGGGTGTGTCGTCATGACAATGATAAACTGACATGTGCGTGTGTGTGTGCATTTGGTCACACACATGAAGAATACAGTGGGGTAATAATATTTCACTGTATACGCTCATGAAATGTTCTGTGGATGTTTGTAGTTGCTATAGGACACCAGTGAATGAAAATCAGATCAACCCCCCCCTCCTTCACGGACATATTATCAAAGCAATAAACCATTTAAACCATTTATGCAGGGTTACTCTATAGATTTAGATTTGATTGTTTTAATATTTAAAACCAAATGTTTAATCCTTTACACGTTTAAAGTGCTAGACGTTTTGCTTTACGGTTCATTTTCTGCACTTCTTTCCGCTCATGCTTCTCTGACGTGTCCTTGGGACTTTGCGTGCAGAGTTGTACTCTACTGCCCTCTCGCGCTGCTCACCTGCAGACAGTCACGTGACCTCTGTCAATGGTTCACCTGGCGCTCGGTGACGTCATCGCGCAGCGTGCAGGAAACGGAACTGTGGAGTCCGTGAAGAGTTTATTTCTTCGTTAAAATAGCTGCTTTAAACTACTTTGACTGTTTAAATATCCACTTTAACGCTGATCCAAGTGATTCTCGTAGACATCACAGTATGTCTGCATCCGCTGTGTTCGTGCTGGATCTTAAAGGAAAGGTAAAAATGACGATGTCATAACGAGCGATTATAACGCCTTTATATATGTTCTTTTTCACTTTAATGTTACATTAATTTATAAATGACCGCAAACTGTTTCAGTCAGATTTTAAACAAATAATAAGTGTCAATTTCTTTTTATTATAACAGTTCGTGACGTCATCGTCCGATCGATCGCATTAGTGCTTATGAAACAATGAATGTGGTGTAACATGACGTCAGAGATGTGACCTTATACTCAGTCTTTGCTGTTGATGTAGGCTATAGATGATCGAGCCAATAAAATGTCTTGTGTTGTGTAAATTCGTCAGGTGCTGATTTGCCGTAACTACAAAGGTGATGTGGACATGTCGGAGATTGACCACTTCTTCATCCTGTTAATGCAACAGGAAGAGGAGGGGCTTCTCTGCCCTGTGATGTCACATGGCAACGTCCATTTCCTGTGGATCAAGCATAACAATCTGTACCGTATCCTTAATGTCACAGAGTCGTTGTGATGTACTGATGGCAGTCGTGTCATTTTAATAGAAAAGAAGTGTGTTCTGTACAAATACTGTATAATAAATAATACAGTTGATTTATGTTGATATTTCTTAAACAATGATCATGAAGGCACAGAACATGTTTGTGTACGTTAAACTTAACACAAGCATAACATCAGTGGTGGCCACCACAAACAAGAACTCAAATGCTTCTTTGGTTTACGCCTTCCTGTACAAACTCGTAGAGGTGAGTTGACTGAGGTCGCAAGTGATCCGGCAGTTGTGAATGTAAAGTACGGCAGCTTTGCTTCATTTAAATGTCATTTTAAAGAAGGGCAAATAAAGAAGGAAACTATGACACCATTTCATACTATGTACTAAACACGTGTGTGTGTGTGTTGAGGTCTTCACAGAGTATTTTAAGGAGCTGGAGGAGGAGAGTATTCAGGATAACTTTGTTGTGGTGTACGAGCTGCTGGATGAACTCATGGACTTTGGATTCCCGCAGACGACGGACAGCAAAATTCTTCAGGAGTAAGACCACGTTGTTTTTCTCGTTCATGTTTACCGAAGCTCCACTTCTCTGATGATGATGACGTTTTGCGTTTTTGTCAGATACATCACACAGGAGGGCAACAAGCTTGAGGTGGCCAAAACCAAAGTGCCCACCACAGTGACAAACGCCGTGTCCTGGAGATCTGAAGGCATCAAATATAAGAAGAATGAAGTCTTTATAGATGTCATTGAGTCCATTAATGTTCTGGTGAGTGTGAGACACCTGAGCATTGTGAGTCTCCTGTAGCGTGCATGCGTGTGTGTTTGTAAGTGTGTGTGTGTGTGTGTGTGTTTGTAGGTGAACGCTAATGGCAGTGTGATGAGCAGTGATATTGTGGGCAGTATCAAACTGAAGACGATGCTGTCAGGAATGCCTGAGCTCAGGTTGGGTCTCAATGATCGCGTGCTCTTCGCTCTCACCGGCCGTAAGAATCGACTCGTTTCGATATAAAAAAACTCTTTCACCTGTTTTTCTAATGACAGATATTTTGTTGTTTGTATTGAATATTTCTTTGTGTCAAAGGAGACAAAGGAAAAACTGTCACCATGGAGGATGTGAAGTTTCATCAGTGCGTCCGTCTGTCACGCTTTGAGAGCGACAGAACTATTTCTTTCATTCCACCTGACGGAGAGTCGGAGCTCATGTCTTACCGTATCAACACACATGTAAGCCCATCGTCACTTTTAACAAATGAGATTCCTCCTAAACTGGCTGCTACATATTGTATGTAGCCTGAAAATGTCATGAATTTTTGGAGAGATTTGGATGTTATTTCATCACAGGTACTCGATGCGTTCAGTAAAAAACACGTCTGCAGATATTGTACCTTAAACTTTACAGATCAGTATGTAATGAAGAGAACACAATGAATAAATGGTTGTGTGCAGGTAAAGCCGCTCATCTGGATTGAGTCTGTTATAGAGAAGTTCTCTCACAGTCGGGTGGAGATCATGGTGAAGGTTTGTAAGCTATCAACACTTTTTTAATGGACATAATGGTTAAGTATGTGTAGATTGATTTTTCATGTGTGATTTCTCTGCTTCAGGCAAAAGGCCAGTTTAAAAAGCAATCTGTAGCAAATAATGTTGAGGTTCATGTTCCTGTGCCGAGTGATGCAGATTCTCCCAAGTTCAAAACCAGCACTGGCCACGCCAAATATCTTCCTGAGAAAAACCTTGTGGTGTGGAGCATCAAATCCTTTCCGGTGAGCAACAGAATATGAATATGTGCAATATTGCTCTAAAAATGCGATGATTTCAGACAGAATGAAGAATGATTTCTTAGCACTTTTCTCAACTGTACATTGGTGCAAAGCAACTGTAAAAAACATTGTGAAACAAACATGCACTAAATGTCAATATATCATGATAATAAAAACAAGAAACTTTAGAAACATTGTACTTTGCACTGTTAAAATGTACATGGGTTTGTCAATGCTTGTATTCATGTGCAGGGTGGTAAGGAGTTTCTGATGCGAGCCCATTTCGGCCTGCCGAGTGTGGAAAATGATGAGGTAGAAGGAAAGCCTCCAATCACTGTCAAATTCGAGATCCCATATTTTACAGTGTCGGGCATACAGGTGTGTCCATTTTTGCATGAGCATTTGCATGTGTTTGCTCACTGTTTCATGCTATTCTTATTTCAAAAAGTTGTATATTTCTCACATGCAAGGTTCGATACATGAAGATTATTGAGAAGAGCGGTTATCAGGCGTTGCCGTGGGTTCGCTATATCACACAGAGTGGAGGTGAGCAGATGGGTTAAAACTATTTGTTTGTCACCCATGTTGTGGATCAAGCCTTTCATGAGGTGTAATGTCACCTATAGTAATGTATGATAAAATTGTATTCTTTTCAATTGTTCTTTTTCAGATTACCAGCTGAGGACAAACAGCTAATGTGAACTCGATGCTTTGCTGTTCACACCGCTAGGGGATGCAGAGAATCACATCAAAAAGAATTTTAGAGAAAAATCAATTCTGTCTGTAATACTAATAGATTTGATTCTGCATGTCAAAAGCGTTTTTCTTTGTTATTGCTGTATAAATATTGTTGCATTGTGCTAAATGAGATTTTTGCACCAAAATCATTTCTCATTTCTGTTTATCTTGACATTTCAATAAATAGAATGTATTTGTGGATTTTTTTTACCTTTAGTTATTGTGGTAATATTGCTGGGGTTTGTGCTGTAGTGTCGCGCGCAAACAATCACCCGCTCTTTTAACTCTGTGGACACCACAGAAACAGAATGAACTCAACAGTTTACAAATAAACCTTCTTAAATCGCCCGCCTTCTGCGCTCTGCGTTCTCATTGGTCACTGGCGGCAGTTACCACGGCGACACTGTAGCAACCCCTATCAGCGCTCCGCCCTTTTAGCCAATTATGGCAGCCGTGAGAGCGTGTGTGAACTCTGATTGGTGGACGGTCGCTCGTCATGCAACGCAGTTGTCGATCAAGCGCGCAATGCAAAGGCGCTCACGGCACTATATGAACACATGATTGTTTTGACGTGTTGTTATAAAACAGATAAACAACCAACGGTCTCGGATCCGTAAATAACGACTGAGAGACACGCGGTAAGTGCGCGCGCTGCTTTCAAATGCTTTTTAATGTTGTTATTCGTATAAAATCAGATCTTCCGACAGATTCACGTTAATGTTCAGCATCAGATGTAACGCGATCGTCAATGGGTGTTTCAGGTGATGGTTCTGGACGGGTTCGGTTGCGGGAAGAGTCTGAGCGCGGCGGCGGCCCAGGGAAATGTGGCGGCAGTTCGGCGGATTTTGCAGGATCAACGGGTCGAACCGGACACCCTCAATGAGTTCGGGAAAACAGCACTGCAGGTAAAAATGTCAAACTTTCACACTGCTGTGTGTTTCGCTTTCATACTCTACCGTCTAGAGTAAAGTGAACGGACCGGTTCTTGTCGCGATTACGTCATTGTGACTGTCACCGGCTTTTGCTGCGTGCGTGCCTGTGGTTCTGGTAAAAACCTAGTGCGTAGACCAAAAGTCCTCACAAAGATAGTAAAACCAGTCATTTTTGAGCTTGTAGGGACATTTTTGGTCTTCATGATGAAAACAGCTGATACATTAAAGTAAATGATGTTTATTTGAAAATGTAGTAGGCCTATGCAGACATGTGTGTGATGGTTTGCTTTAGTAAGGGTAGAGTGAGGGTTACAGGATACAATATATAGTGTGTACAGTATAAAAATGTCAATAAAACAGGAGTGAATAAACCTCTTAAACTCTCCTGACCTTAACTTTGTTAAAGCACCCGACTAAGTGCCATGCTGAAACACAGCGTCAGGTTGAGTGACATGTCATTTACAGCACAGGTGTTATTTGTGTGTTTGATGTACCACAGGTAATGATGATGGGCTGCACCAGTGTGGCGCGCATGCTGCTGGAACATGGCGCTGATCCAAACGTGCAGGACCGCTGTGGGGTTACGCCCGCGCACGATGCCGCCCGCACAGGTTTTTTGGATACGCTACGAGCTCTGGTGGAGCACGGCGCTTGCATCAACATCCCTGACCACAGCGGATCCATACCCATCCATATCTCCATCCGAGAGGGCCACTGGGATGTGGTGGAGTACCTGGCACCCCTATCAAACCTGGGTCATCAAGACAGCAGAGGAGCTAATGCGCTGGACGTGGCCCGCGCAGCGCACGCTCCAGAAATGGTGGAGTTTTTGGACCGTCTGATGAATTAAAGGACTTTACGGTTCAGTTTGCTTTGTTGGGAGCCCTAAATGCTTAAGCGTAGATTGGGATTTGTTTTCATATATTTGTTTGTTAAATATGTTCAATAGTTGTTCGCTTGATGATAACATTAGCTGGAATATGTAGCAACAGTTTGCACAGAGCAAATCCCTTCACTGGATCGTCACGTACACTCACGTTGGGCTTTGCTAGGCACAAATGTAAATAGCTCTTTTTAGTATTTAAAAAAACCATTTCTGTGCAGAAACTTTAACTGTTAACTTTTTTATTCTAATGAAATTATTTGTGGCCACCCTTTGGGCGTCATGCACTGATAAGCATGTATAATTCTCACTGCGTGTGTGTTTGGCGTGTTTGAAATGTTTTGTTGTTGATTAACATCTGTAAATAACATTTTATGAATTTATTTGGCTTATTTATTAAGTGTGTATAGAAACAAATGTTTACTGTGGAATTTCAAATTTTATTTATTATGGTACTTTAATGAACTACAAAATTGTGAATTGTTGTTTCATCTGGTACGATGACGTCATGTTGTCCAGCAGATGGCTCCCTCATCAAGAACATGAGAGAAAAATAAACTTGATTTTGTGAAAAATGCTGTTTTGTCATATTGCATGATTTTAGTTTATCAACACAATTACATGTTTTTTATGTATACTGGAGAAATGTTTTATTTAACACATTTGCTAAACACATGTGTTTATGATTCATTAACAGTGTGTGTGTGTGTGTGTGTGTGTGCGTTTCAGTATGTAACTGGGTATATTTTGTACAGTGTGTATGTGCTCAAGGTGACCCTGAATAAACACAGGAATGTGAGTGACTGTACAAGGCAACACTGTGCTGTGACAGAGCTTTGCTTTGAGCAAGACACACAATGCTTGTTTTGTTTATTCAGCCTCACTGCCAAAATCTCAAGATCAGAATCAAAAAGAGCTTTATTGTATGTCTGCATATACGAGGAATTTGTTGTGGTGAAAGTAGCATCCAGTGCACAGAGACCATAATATAATACAAAAAAAACCACCAATATAATACAAAGATGTATCTATATATATAAAGAATAAAACAAATACAATTGAAAATTATGATAAGATATAGAGTGTAATACCTATGCAGGTGTGTATATATGCAGATAAAATATAGACTATTGTATGTACAGAAAATGCACTATATACAGCATAATGGACTATAATTTATGCAAAAATGGAATAAAAAGGTATAGGGTACTATATAGGTATATCAGTTGGATATAAGTAATATTGCACATGTTATTATTGAATAAGTTATTAATTGCACGGTGGGTAGAACAGTTAACTGTTCATGAGGTAGATCGCCTGAGGGAAGAAACTGTTCCTGTGTCTGCTTGTTTTGGTGCTCATTGCTCTGTAGCGCCGACCAGATGGTAACAGTTCAAAGAGATGATGGTCTGGATGTGAGGGATCCAGAGGGATTTTCTGAGCCCTTTTCCTCACTCTTGATGTATACAGTTCTTGGAAGGTGGGCAGAGCAGAACCAATGATCTTCTCTGCAGTCCGAATTGTCCTCTGTAGTCTTCTAATGTCTGACTTTGTAGCTGAGCCAAACCAGACAGTTATGGATGTGCAGAAGATGGATGTACTCCATGACAGCAGAGTAAAACTGTAACATTCAGCAGCAAAGATCTCACCGTATCCGTCTTGTAATATTGAGGCGTACAGGACACTTGAATCATGAAGATTAAAGCGCACACAATCACTACTGAGCGGTTACTCATATTACATCAGACCAGAACAACAAAGTCTTTATACTGACATAGAAATAAACACACTTGACATTGACTGTGTGAGAAAATGTAACCTAAATCTTTTTATACTCCTGCTCATATCATTAAATGAAAGGAACTCTTAGTTCTTGTGTGTGTCTATGTGCTGTAGATCAAATATTTAATCTC
Source organism: Oreonectes daqikongensis (assembly GCA_026939265.1). Classification (NCBI taxonomy): domain Eukaryota; kingdom Metazoa; phylum Chordata; class Actinopteri; order Cypriniformes; family Nemacheilidae; genus Oreonectes; species Oreonectes daqikongensis. The sequence goes on from JAOTQM010000656.1 coordinate 168,622, forward strand.
AGATAGCAACAACACAAGAACTGCAAAGTGACCTGCTGTGTTAGGAAAAACGTCACGTCTCATAACATCTTCCATGGTTTTCTTATCAGACTAATGATTACAGTCGTTCAAACATGTATGAGTTCTCGAAAAATGCATTTCTATTTTTTTGCTTGTTAACACTGGGTGAACAGACACACACAGTTTTAAATCAGCTTGATTATCATTGTGCAAGCATGAAGAAATTGTACTTCATTGTCCTAAATAGAGTTTCTTTAAACAGCAAGAACACATATTAAGTCAGTGATTTATATTTCAGTATTCTTCAAACCTTCAACACAATAACTGACCAGCGGAGGGAGACAGCGTGACTTTAATGCTCCTTATCTCAACAAACACCTTACGTATTACACCTAATATGACCTTACGTCTTCAGTCAAACAAACAACTTTTTGATAGAGACATTTTCTTGTACAATGTTTGCACTGACATACCTTCAAAAAAAATACCTTGCACAAAATACATCAATGCCATTGTATTGTCTCAAAATGCACGCAAGTAATGATTTTTTGTAAAAATGACCTAAATGTCCTAATTGAACTATAAGGCCTAGTTCTGTCTTAATCTAATCCCTGTCCAGGAAACCATCTCTTATAGTTTAAGATATTACCACCTTTAACAATGATGAACAATTTTCAAGATCTTGTTAAACCAGAATATCCTGCGATTACTGGAATATAGTCATTTGCATTGTACAGTCTATTCTTTATTTCTACCTTGTATTGAATTTATAAATTTACATTTGCATTTGCATTGCTCTCTGCTTCTCTACTTCAACATTGCAGTCTAAAAAAAATATTTTTATACATTAATATGTCAAATGCATTTCATTGGCCCTGCAATCTGCGCTATAACAGTAATAAATGTTACTTGATCTTAAAAAATCAATTGGAACATGAGCGACTGTTGTTTTGCTGAATTTGCAAGGGCTTTCACAATTTTTCATTGTTGCACAGCATCTTCACAATTAATACACATTAGTACAGACATAAATGCCATAAAACAAGAAAATGATCAAATATACAGAACACTGTCATTGTTTTTCAGTATAATGCTAACACCGTCAAGACAAATCAAGTCACTTTTATTTATAAATCACTATAGGCCTATACATGACAGATTGTTTGAAAGCAGCTTTTACAGTTCATGATTAAAAAAGGAGGTCTTTAAGGGAATCACATGGGTTTTCGCTTCTGTGAATACTTGACAGGTGAATGTTAACAAAAAACCAAAACAAAAACGCCTAATGCCTAAATGTAAATGTAGTTTTGGTTATATCTTCTACACTGTGACAGAGACTAAAATGAAAGGCAGTCATTTCAAATAGTGATCCCGTCGATCCAGTCAGTCGAGTAATTGCATTTGTTTTACTTTTTTGCAGCTCAGGTTCATAATAATGATACTAACATACACAGAGTATTTAATGCTTTTGAATGTAATGTATTTATAAGGTGCATAACAGCACCACCTGCTGCATAATATCAGAAACATGAATTGCCGTCAAATCTGGTCTTTGGCGGGGAAGTTGTTCAAGAAATTTCAGTAAGCTTTAGTTGCGATGCACAAGGATTGGGATTATCTTCTTTTCATTTTGTCTTTCACGTCGGGGGGCAGCAGGTCGATCAGACTGTCCTCCACAATAAGAGCAGTGAGTTTCAGTGAGACACAGTCAGCAATCTCAGCGGGCAGAGACTCGATCCTGTTTCCCTTCAGCTCTAACCTCACCAGCTGAGCGAGATTCCCAATCCTCGGAGACAATGCAGAAATGCTGTTATTCCCCAGCGCTAGAACCTTCAGCCTCTTACAGGAGAAGAGCTCTTCAGGGAGACACTCGAGGGAATTAAAGGTGACAGACAAATGCTGTAGAGACTGCAGGACGCTAATCTCTGACGGCAGAGAGGTCAGCTGGTTGTGTGAAAGGTCCAGATGTCGGAGTCTGGTGCAATAGCAGAGGCGAGGGGGGACTCTGCGGATCTTATTCCAGCTAAAGTCCAGCGTCTCAAGAGTGACCAGTTTACTGATGTGCTCGGGGATGTAAGAAATGTCATTGTGCCAGAATCTGAGAGCGGTCAGACGGCGACAGTGCTGAAGACTTAGGATTTCCTCCACGGTGGCGAGCCTGTTCTCTCTAAGGTCCAGTTCTTGGAGGTGGGCAAGGCTGAACACAGCGCTAGGGATTCGCTCCAGCATACAGTTGGTCAGCTCCAGAGCAGCGAGGTTAACCAACTTCTTCAGACTACTGACAACCTGAAGCCTGGTTCCTTCATTCTGAACACACAGACGCAACAGCTGGCTAGAAACGTCTACAATGCTGGGAGGTATCTTGGTCAGACGGCTACGGAACGTCAGCATGTGAAGATTTTTAAGCTCCCGCAAGGTGTCCAAGGTAGGAGCGCGAGAGAGCTCACTGTTTAAAGGGCCACTCAGGTGAAGCTCTTCCAGGTTCTGTAAGGTGTACATCCACAATGGCACCTGGTCTTGACTATCAAAAGTTAGACGCAGCACTTTCAGGTTTTCGCGCAGGTGACTGAGGGCGGCTAGCTGGAGTTTAGCGATGGTGTGGCTACATGAAAGCTCCTGTAGGCCTGTAAGCTGCGTTATGTTGCTGGGGATCGTGACATTGCCCATCAGTTCAAGTTTAAGCGCTTCTACTTCCGTAAGTTCAAAGATGGTGTCCGGTAATCCTGGCAGCATGAACACGTGGAGTTCCAATCGCTCACTTGCGTTGCGTGACAAATGAGTGCGGAGTTTAGCCGTCGTCCACTCGTGGTTCAGATTGACCTGCCTCAGCCTGCTCTCGCTCACCTCAGAGAGGAACGCTGAGAAGCGCTTGGAGTAAAGGGCATCATACTGGTCACTGAGGTGAAGAAGAAACGCAAAATCGTTTTTAACATCTGGGATGTCATTAATTCCTGACTCCAAGCGAACTGCCTCGAACGAGTACTCTTTCAACGGCAGACGAAACAGCCAATAAAGTGAATAGATACACAACATTCCATACACCCCCACAAAACAAATATAGGTATATGCTAACTTAGAGAAAAGATGAGCTTTATTATAGATGCAGCAGAAAGACTCAAAGCCTGTCAGATCCCGAGGTGCAGAGCAAATCACAACAACCTGGATGTTTGGCACCAACATCACACTATAAAGAATGATGAGAACAAATTTGAAAAGTTTCAGCACGGTCTGTAGGACATACATAAAGTGAAGAAGATCTGCCGCCTCCACATGCGTTCGAAACTTCTTAACCTTTTCAAACAGGGCCTTGGCCTGCTCGCCCTCTTTTTTATCCAACAGTGACCCATCCGACTTGAGTTCTGCTGTTTTCTGGTCCCACTTGACAGAGGAATGGATCAGAGCAATCGCCTCGTCGTCTGCCGCACATTCGGTCATTGTATTCTTTCTCCATGTCACTATTCTCTCTTCCCTTCTTTCCTCAGAGAATTCACTGATGGCTCTCGTTGTCCACGGCGAGTCGAAGCATTTCCCCAGTATGTTTACGAACAGCTCGATCTTAGACGACGTCCCAGGGAACTTAAACCAAAAACTGCTGGCCACCATGAAGATCACACTGTGGATGACCACCAGGTAAGGGAAGTACTTGCCGTACCAGTGTACAAAACGCTCGTAACAAAAGTGATTGACAAACTCGTACTGATGGATGTCGAGACCGTTCTTTCTGCCGAACACCTCAATGATGTTTGGACTCAGAGATTTGCTGATGGTAAACTCCCACACACTGTCATTGTCCGTGTGGTCTCGCAAGTGACTGCATTCCATGTCTCCTCTGGAAAGATCTGTGACTCGGTCGGGCAGGCAGGAAATCTTTTCCTGTGTCAGCTGAGAAGAGATGAACACCAAGATTATAAGAACAACAACTAATAAACATCTGCATGTGTCTGACAGCAGCAGATTGATGCAGAAGTAAAAAAAAAATGAAATACTGTACAGAAGCTAATGGAAAGAACATGTAAACATGACCTAATGCGGGCACACACACACACACACACACACACACACACACACACACTTAGATAAACCTATAACATGCTGAAACTAAAGCATTATAACAAGTTCCAAAATATGGTAGAAACAAGATATTAAAGGACCAGTCAGTGAAATCTAGCGACATCTAGCGCTGATGTTGCAAACTGCAACCAACGGCTCACTCCACCCCTTCCCCCTGCCTTTCGAAGCACTACAGCGGCTGACAGATAGAAATAGCTCAATCCAAAGTAATGAAAACATAATGATACATTATTATTTAAGGTCTTTATACACTTCTAAAGACATAGTCATGTATATTATATTGCATTTCTGTCAATAGATCCTCCAAAAAATTACACACAGCACCTTTAAATTTAATTCTCATGAACTTACCAGAACAATGTAGTTATGCTCAAAACAATGTGTTTTCTTGCAGTCTGAAGAAGCAATTGAACTGTTATTTTTGAACATTTTTCTGTTTGTATTATTTACTCACCCCCCTGTGTACTTCCAAACATGTTAGTTGTTAAATTTCTCTGTGGATTTTTGAACAATCCTTAAGCAGCAGTTTTCTATACGTGAAGAGTTTACAGCGATCAGCTCTCGCCACTGTTGAAAGCCATTTTTCATTTGAGAGGTCACTGATGGATGAATATTTTTGAAAAGAGATGCTTAAGGGGTTTTCTGAAATTCTCATTTTGTATTCTTAAAAATATTAGCAGAGAGATTTCTGACATGATGGTGAGTAAATATACAGAGAAACAGAATTTTCACCCGTATTACTGTATATGTTGTACCTGAACCGTACAGCCGAACACTCCAATCATGAGCATTGCAATGGCCAAATACTCAGACAGGACGTCCCACCAGGGTTTCAGGACTCTGAACTGCGGGTTCTGATCTGATGTGATGCTGCGGAACTCATTCACAGGAATCATCTTCACTCCTGATTGATAGAAAAGAAAAGGTTTGTGTCTTGTAATGTCCATTCACTAACACAACTGATATTTAAATGCGAAACTGAAAATATGACACAACCCTTTCAAACATTTACCATGGTTTTACAACAGTTAAAATGGAAAAACTATGGTTTTACTACAGTTAAAACTAAAAACCATGGTTACTGTAGTAAAACCGTGGTTTTGCCATAAGTAATCAATGCACCAAAAAAACATGGTTAGCCTACTACACTTGTAAACCATGGTTAATTTTCGTAAGGGAATGAAGATGATTTAGTTTCTAAAGAACCTGAGGTAACATAATATCCGTGTTCAGTTTCATTACAACACAGTGCTGTCAGTTATTTGGACGTTAAAAGTCACATAACGTGAAAGAGATTAAAAAAAAGAAATATAAGTGATACGCACGTACGCTGGCGGATCGATGAGCGTCAGTTGCGTTGATCATCCATCTTAAACACAAACGTGTCGATGGGAATGAAGAGTTTTCCTGAATGAATATAATTCAGTGTTTCAGCTGAACTTTGAGGGCGGCCGAACAAGCGCCTCCCAGAATAAAACTTTCAGCATGAGATCAAAATGAGTCTGAGACGAGACAGTCTGTCAACAGCAACAATTACAGTGTAGATGCCAAATAAACACCATTAAACAACCAGAGAACAAATTCATATTCACATTAAGAGTTTGTGTGAAATGTGCAGCGCGCGCGCGAATACTTCATTTAAAACAAATAAAGTGTAAACATACAAGTCGATGTGCGCGTGTGTGGGCGGGGTATAAGTTCACTGTACACACACGTCACGGGCGCGCGCACACAAGTACATCTCGCTGAATCTTTTAAAACTTGTTCTACACGTGTAAAGAGGAACACGTTTGATGTAAACTGAATTAATATTTAAATCGATTAATTGTAAGTCAATATAAACGTTATTAAATCATCCGAGTGTGTTTGTAAGTTTGGTTTTAGCGCCACCGAGCGACTCGATCTAAGACACAGGTGACACGTGAACAACTACTGGAAACATATGCTTTAATATACAATCTTTGTACACGGGGTCAATTGGGGTAGATTTTACAATGTATACTTTAAATACCCCTTTATACACTTAATTTTAATCGAATAACCTTTAAACTAAAAAACGTAATTTGTAAGCACAGACCTGAGTTCAGTCCGTTCAGTGTGAAGAGGTGCTAACATTGATCACAAGCAAAGAGAAAAAACGTCTCTAAATAAATACAAGGAAATAATGTACAAGACTTCATGCAATACCAATGTATAAATCTCTCTGGAAAAAGCAGCTTTAATTGGTTGTACAAATACATTAACTTCAGATTGTAAAAATCATGGTTGCTTTGAGCAAATGTTGCTTTAAACTGTAGGCTGGAATCCACTTACACACAACTTTGTTTTTTAGTGTAGGTTCCAAAGCTCTGAGGTGGATTTCAAATCTGTGCACAACGTACACGAGCTCTTCACCATCAGTCTGAGAATCTAAATGTTGATATTAAAAAAAAGCACATAGAAAATCCTTTGGGGCTTTAGGCAAACGTCTTCTTGGCCACACGAACAAAGCTTACACTTTATTTATTCAGAGGTTTAGTACGGACAGTGTTGTGTTGATGGTGGCATACTGGCAGGCAGGCAGGCAGCAGATACTCATGGCAATCTATTACATTTCAGAGGACTCATGTCCTCTACTGAATCCCCAGAGCTGAACTTCTGGTGCTCTGAGAAAAGATAACCTCAACACCGCAGGGCAAACTCACGAGACATTAAAGACGTGAATATATGTGCAGAGAACCTCTGAGGACACCTCACGAGCATGTGAGTGAAGAACACATCTGTTGTGCGCTAATGACATTGGCTGGGAGAGACAGATCATCCATGAAGCGAGACAGACAGGCACTAGTGTTTCTGGCACGGTTCCATAGTAACAGCCACCCCAACCCCGCTCCTACCAGACGTCATTTTGGTGACCTCTGTCCACGTGTCCGTTTCTGGCTCGAAACACTCCACACTGTCCAGAAAAGTGTTGCCATCATAACCACCTAAAGACAGACAGACAGAATAAACAAGCGTCTCTTGCTGTTGTTATTTCTGATTATTCAGTGTTTTTAACTCTTTAAAACCAGACGTGTTGTCGCAGACACATTTTTCCAAGCTGTATTTAGATCACTGTGACTCTTCAACTGCTTGCACTAGTATTCTTTTTCAGGAATAAATGACACCACGCACACATTATGTTAGAATGTTAACACGAGTGAAAATGACCTGTTTTTGCTTTAGAGGTTTTAAAGAGTTAAATAACAAAATACGAAATCCATACATTCAGACAAACAGAACTAACAGAAATGCAAACATGACGGGCGAGTGAATTTCTACTCGAAGAGATGTACTTCATCAGATGTGATAGTTTATGATGTGTTTGGATGCGAGGTTGTACCGAGCACATAAATGCGCTGGTGGTGTGTGGTCACGCCGAGAGCGCTGCGTCTGTGTCTCATGGACGCTGTGAAACTCCAGCTGTCTGTTTCCACATCATATCGCTCCACAGTGTTCAGCTGATTCGTCCCATCGTACCCGCCCATCACATATATGTAGTTCCCCAGGGCGCACACACCTGAATACACACAGATCACAGGTAAATGTCACACGTTTCAAATGAGTACATGAATGAAAGAACAGATTTCTTTGTTCAGTAACTTCCTGCTGTAAAATAAAACAAACAGTGAAAAGTCGCTGCATGTGGATTAATGATCAACATCTGATCACTGATGCTTAACTGCAGCTCCTCTAACAGAAATAAAGAAATAAAAATGATTCTCACACAAATTTTCTGTCATTTCAAACCTATTTGACTTTCTAATGACAAACACAATATAGCGCTTAAGTCAATAACATTAAATCATACTGGTTAAAGTTATCTGTGTGCCACCATACTTGATTTGATCAGTTCATTTCAACTTCATCACAAATCTTAATCTCCTTTTCATGCAAACCTATAGTTTTGCTTCAGCAGATTTATTTGAGTACTGTTCGAATTTTTTTTAAAGCTGTACATGCTATTCCCAGTGTTAGGTCACTTTTATTTATATAGCGCTTTTTACAATGTTCCACTGTTTCTTTACATGAAGAAAAACAAAGCAAAAGAAGATTGAGAATAATACAGTACACAGAATTATGGAATGAGTAAGACCCCTGTAATAAGACAATGTTAGCGGAATGTACAGAGCCCTGTCTGAGCTAATCTAATATCAGCAGACTCACAGTGAGCAAGCCAACACGGCCCAGTGGCGAGGAACCCAAACTCCAATGATGAATAAACAAGAGAGGAAAACCCTCAGGAGAAACCAGTCTCAGCCGTAATAGGGTGAGGAGAACCTTTTTAGTAGCGATTTATTTAAAGAGTACATTCCACAAGATCATAAACAATACATTTCATGCATTGTGTAATGTTGCCATGTTTGAAAGTAAGCAGTCTGCCAAAGTTGTAAATCCGAACGTGAACAAATAACAAAGTTATTAGCTTGTAAAAATGGGAGTCGACTCTGAATCATGCGAACGAGTCGTGACCCATCCGAGTCTTTAACCTCCGTGTAGCTACCTGCTCGCGAAAACTTGAACACGCGCTAAACCAATCACAGCAAACTAGACCAGCTGACCAATCACATCAGACTACGCTAGCGGAAATGCGGGGATTAGACCGATGAATCGCAGAACGAATCATTTGAGAGTCAGCCAAGAAGTAGGGTAATAAAATGGCTTATTATTACAAAAGAATAGTGTTTTAACACGATGTATGTACATAAACCTGTTGTCGGACACTCCAGAAACCAAAGAAGACCCTTAAAAATCAGAAGTTTCTCCTCTTCAGTTCTCTCCAGTCTATTTGCGATAGGATTCAGATGAGGAAACGTGATCTCCTGTTCAGTGACCCATTTTGTTTTAATTCTGATGTTTGTTCTAAACTTGACCTTTTACGTGACTCCTAACAGGGACAGTCACATTTTTTTATCTGTTGATATTTGCTAGAATCCATGAAGAGAATTAAGCCCAAAATAGTAAAGGTACAGCAATAGATTTAATTCTACACATAGGGTAGGGTTTGATTAACACAAAAGGGTTCGACTAATTGTGAGCAATGTGAATGAGAAAAAACCATTTATATACCATAATTTCCTGTCTCTCTACACTGTACTGTCTAGCAATAAACCTATAAAAAGGGCCAAAATAAAATTTTAAATCAAAAAGATAAATGATGCAGATTTATTTTCAGTCTTCATTGATCATATTTACCAAGGGTCTGAATAACTTTGAGCACAACATGAAGGTGAGTAAATAAATTTCTGTGACTTGAGACATTAGCATCTGAAAATTTATCCAAAAAGAGCAGAACAGTGAAACCCCTGACCTGCTCCGCTGCGGACCGTATTCATGGACGCTACACTCCTCCATTCATCTCTATCGGGGTTGTAGCATTCGGCCGAGCTCAAACGGTGAGTCCCATCGAAGCCGCCCACTGCATACAGCAGACGATTAATAACGGCCACACCCACTCCGATACGCCGTGTCAACATGAGCGCCACAAGCTGCCAGGAGTCTCTCTCTGGGTCATACCTGAAAAACATACGGCAAGAATACAAAAAACGTTTAAACGACCGTACTGCCAACTGACACAAACACAAGCAATCTACGAGATATGACACACACACACAAAAGCGTCTTTTATAATTGTAATTTCTTTCTCTTCCGTGTTTCAGGGCCTATTAATAGCAGGTTTCTGTTCCTCCTTAAACACAACAACACTGGTGGAGTTGAAAGAATGTTTTTTCTGAAATGTTACTAAACATAAGAGGCGGTGGCGTACTGTCACTCGGTCGGACAAAGAAAGTGACCTCCACTCACCTCTCCACGCTATTATGATGGACACATCCGTGTGACCCGCCCACCGCATAGATCATGCCGTCGATGACGCCCACACCGATGCGGTTGCGAGGGACACTCATGGGCGCGCAGGGCAGCCAGCAGTTGTTCATGGGATTGTAACAGTCCAGTGCGTTGGAATCCATGTTCCCATCCGGAGCATTGTTACGTCCGCCCACCGCGTACAACAGGCCACTGATGACGCACGCTGCCAGACCGCTGCGAGGCACCTGCAGATCCGCCAGCCGCAGCCATGCACCCGTGCAGGGGTTAAACGCCTCCAGGTAGCTGAGCGACTGACGGAAGTAGCCGCCGACCGTGTAGATGAGCTGTGGCACTTTGGGTGTTCGGCATGGAATTACTTTAGTGGGTTTGTGCAGTGTAAGATCCTGAAAGATCTGCGACAGGTAATCTTTACTCTGAGCATCCCACTCGAAATGCTCCAGCTGGCGCTGCAGGAAATGCGGCGTGAGTGAGTGGCACCGAACGGCCTGCAGCAAAGCTTGAACATATGGCCGGCGGTTCTCGCGGTCATACTGAACCCACGCCACACACGCGTGAAACACCTCGGACTCACAGCGCACGTTTAGCTCGTCGCGACTGATCAACGTCACCAGCTGACAGTGAGTCAGGTTGAAGAACTCCTCCTGTGTGGCCACCTGCCAGAGAGACAAACAGACGTCAATACTTATGCTTCTATATAAACACCACCGTATGATTCATTTTCTGAGGTTATGTACCTGTGTCCTTACCGGGTCCTTAAACTGCTCCAAATATTAGGTTTGTCGGACATCATGCAGCGATGCGCAGATCAATTGGCGCAAAGCATCTTTCATTATTGCTCTCGTGTTATTTTGATAACATAAGCAGATCTGCGCAATGCACATGAAGTTGAATCACAAAATAGGATTTTTATAGGACCTGGTGAGGACACCGGTTGCATGTCACTATGTGCCAAAGTACGTATCCAAAGTTTTTTCTTAATGGTGACAGCTGAAGCTGAATGAGGAATATAAACAGACTCGTGCCCGTCATGCGTCAAAATCCGTGTCTCTGGCTTGGTTGGCAATCAAACTGCGTTCTGTGTCTGAGCAAAAAATAAATAAATACTCAAAACATGTTCTAAACTAACGTAATAAAGAAAGGAAACAAAATATATCTAATTAACCATTAAAACAAAACTAAACTATGGCTGCAACAGTTTAAACGTTACAACATCATTCACATTATGCATTTAAATCTGCACAATCAAACTATGCGATCAGCACCTGAGTCACAAACAAAAAATACTCCAAACATTTTTCTAAATTGACTTAATAAAGAAATGTAATATGAATAATTTGCCATAAAATCATGACGTTCACTCATGGGCTATTCATATTCACTAGCGCGAATGAGAACTGTTTTGGAGGGATGCCAGGTGTTCGAATCTCAAATCACAACCAATGCCATTCGAATATTCTAGTCCAGCCCTTCTGCACATTATAACATTGTGCGTGTATAATAAAGCAAAACCTATTATTAAATACTGTTTAAAGTATTTTTCTGAGCAGCACTGTTAACATTTAATTCAAACTATATTTTAATGTCTATATCTTAGTCAGACTAACTGGCAAAAAAATCGAATCACTTAATCCTAATAAATGCTAATAGAATTTTTAGTTCTTAGTTAATTTTTTTTCTTTTGGTGCAACACTTTTTTAAAGGTCCAAAGTGTAGTATCTAGTGGTGAGGTTGCGAATTGCAACCCACCAGCTCACTTCACCCCTCCCCCTCCTGTTCTAAGCGCTACGGAGTCTGTGAGAGGATTAAGATGTTGTCACGTTTTCGCTTCTTTCCCAAAAGAGAAAACGTATTTACGAAATGTGCTCTGTAGTGCCATTTGTCCGTTTAGCGATACTGTAGTCACAACATGGAGAATTCTATGTAAGGGTGAGTCCGCAGTGTATGTAGATAAAAATAGCTCGTTCTAAGATAAGAAAAACATAATAGGGTTGTGCCGATATCATGATGGAGAGACACCATCCTGATGCCACGCCCCCGCTCCGCTGCGAGTCGACACCATAGACTGTAAAAAAAATACACGCTAATCCTAGTCTCTTCTATAGACTATAGTTAACCTAAAATCTTTGCAGGAATTGCTCTGTAAATTAAATTGAGAATATTACTATATGCTATTTTAAACACTGTAGTCTATGCCAGAGATGTGACGTGTGTTAGTCTTTGAAAATACCGTTTCAGGCATTTGATCTTGACATTGTTAGATTCTTGTCTTTTTTACATGTCTAACACTGTACATTTAACTGTACAAAATATTTAATTCTGTACAAGAAAACAGGCCTTATTAATGAATTATTAGTAGCCTATTGTAGTGTATCGGGAGATCGTGCTCATTGTTACATAGCTCTGTGGCAGTGTTTCACCAAAGCTTAGGGTATGGCAAAATTTACTCAGGCCATACAAAAACGAACCATAAAGTAACAAAACCATAAGTTATACCACATCAAATATAACCAAAATATGTAGAAGAATCCACAAAACTGAAAGAAAGTAGTAACAAAAGATCTACTAATTTAGACTTCAAGCGATTATCACAGCACTTCACGAAACCATCTACCATTGTGTGACAATCACTCCAAACCTACAGCCATGTTGTCATAACCACACTCCACCGACGACTACGTCAATTGACTACGAATCTAAAATATAGTCCAACCATTAAATAAAATAATCAGCAAACAGGATTAAATATAAAACATGTCTTACCTTGTTGCGGTGCAGATTATTATATGCTAATGCTGTCACAGCTAGTAAATCCAAAAAACGCGTGGATGATTAATGCAATAAACTGCGACTGCGCAAAAATGTAATTCTGTACAATGTACATTCTTTTATTATTCACAGATAACGTAATGAATATCATATATATATAATATAATAATATTATTATACATCTGGCTGGGGCAAATTAGATTATGTGACTCTTAAAATAAAAAATAATAACTGCCAATTTAACACCATTAAAGAACTACACTACCCATAACCCTGAAGAAAGATCCTTATGATTAAACTCCATTCCATTTCAACACAGCAACGTAAACAAAGTGTTGTACATTATAAATGAAATACAATAAAAATAGAGTGTAAATGATTCGATTTATTACAATTATTAAATGGATGCCAACTAATTGGGAAATTAAAGACCTCCCCACTACCGCTAAGCTTAGGCTACCATACACTTGATTACTAAAGCCCTGTTAGCCATCTTTTAAGCAGTTTCTTCATTTTTTTTAAAATAAATGCCTGTGTATGATCTAAAATGTGAAAATGTAGAGGAGCGAGTTCAGCAAAACAGGGATTCGAAACTGCATTTCCATGGTTTCAAAACTACGTGCGACTTACTCACTACGCCATTGAAGCTGTTGACGTAGATAAGTTGTTTGTACACACTAAACTACACATGTTTCCGATGCCTATGCTACAAGAACACATCAGTTTAATATATTTTAATTATCTTTTATGCACACTTTGTTTCAACAATTTTATCTGAATGCCGCCCCTGCTCTGTGGCTATACTGCACTGAAGCGGCAGTTTAAGATATAAACCCAGAATTCAGCGAACGTCAATTAACTTTTGTCTGGTTAATAAATACCTTTAAAGATAATTTTCCTTGGCCATAATACCAACGCCATTGTATCAACTCTTTAAGTAGAAGGACGCTACTTTTTCCCCCCTCACGTGCAACCTATTGGAAAGCCCGGATGACGAAATTATAGTATAGAAATTATATTATATTTAAGAAGAAAAAAAATATTTATTAATATAATATAAATAAAGTAATAAAGTCAAATAACGAATAATAATTATATAATAACGAAAAATTTAAATAAAAAAACCACCCAACCCCACCCCCCCAGACGATGTCATCGTCCATCCCGATGTTTTACTGTAAACATCGTCAACTGCCAATTTAGGGGACATCGCCCAACCCTATAACATAATGCTTCATTGTGTAAGGTCTTTATACACCTCTGAACACATAGTTATGGATATTATATTGCATTTCTGTTAATAGAGACTCCAAAAACTTACACACAGTACCTATAAACGACAGCTTGAACATAAAAAGCCAAACTTATAACATAACAAACTCTAACAAGTTAATGTAGCAATATGAGCTGCTATGAAATATTTCTTAAGCTTATGTCAGTCATATGGAGGATGAGGAATGACTTCAGTATAAATAAATACATGCACAAATAAAAGACCCCAATATCCATTTCAGCTCCTTCTGACCGCAGACACGTTTACTAGCCACTGTTTTATTCATTTCTTGCATTTCCCCCTTATAAACAACAGCGTTTTGCTACACGATAAAATACCTTGTGAAAAAATGCCTTGTGATTTTATGGTTTGATTTGAGCAAACACAAATAATGTAAAAGACATGAAGACATTTGTGATAGTGAATAGTGAAGTCTAATCTGTAAAAGATAACATATTAAGACTTTTATTTTTGCATACTCCGGTTTCCTCCCATGGCCCAAAGACATGCAGGATAGGTTAATTGAGGAATCCAAATTGTCCCCCCCGACTCATGTATAGAAAAGACTTGTGTATAGTATCGACCTGTGTGTATAAGAGTGACTAGTTCTCGCCATGAATATAGCCTTAGATGCTGGAATGGCGTTAATGCAATAAATAAATAAATAAATGTTTGCAAACAGAAATTTTCATACACAATCTGAAGCATCTCCAGCATGTGTTGTGTGTGTAATGCTCACCTGACTGAAGTTCATGTAGATGTATTCTCTGGCCTTCTGATGGAGCTCTGTGCAGCCGATCTGTTCAGCGAAGCTGGCGATGCCGATGGCGTTACTCGGATCGAGCTGCTGTACGAGAAAATCGCAGCAGGCTTTGACCACGCTGTCGATCTGATACATGACGGCACCGTTCATGACGTGAATCACACACTTCTCTCCTACAGAGATGCTAGCCGTGTACGCAAACTCAATAAGCCGTCCCATCACCTGAAAACAGCATCACATTTACAAAACCACATTTAAAAACACTGGTGATGTGTCAAAGTTTTTATGTGTTAAAATCTGTTTTGATGCTAAGCTCCACGGCACCACACAAACACAATAAACATTCATTTAGTTTCAGTGTCCTTTAAATGACAAAAACGTGAACTTGATGTTTACACTCAGCGATGTCTGCCCAGAAGAAACTACGCTGCTAAAGGAGTACTGAATGTTTTTTAAAATACTGTGCTGCTTGTTGCTGTGCCTTCCTAACTCACAGTTCACTATTACTCATGTTTCAGCAAATGTAATGCAGGATTTTGACTGGCAGTGTACATATAAGTTACCTTTGGATGAATCCCTTCAATAGGCACCACTTCCATGCCGCACTCCTTTAACCCGTTGGTGAACATGGCACGAAACACCGGTGATGACGATGCCAACACCACCTTATGCGCAACAAAGTCAACAGCCTCCAGATCGTTGTATTTCACCCTCAGCGTGACGTCGCACAGCTGACGCTCCAAGCGCAGTTCGTTCATGATGTTGAAGGCGGCCGCCGTGTGGCTCTCCAGGGTGTAGCTGAACACGCGGTGCCCATTCCGTGCAGACGGAGTGACCTCCGCCTTGCATTCTGTCATACCAGACGGCGCGTACATCCTTACCGGCTGCGGTCCAGCGCGCACATCCTCGCTCACCAGCGAAAGCAAACGACTGAGGAAAGATGCCTTGAGTTTAACACAGTCTTATGGGTGGACCGTCGGCCCTAGAGAGACGTGCAGGTCAGACGAGTGACACTCACACACAGCTCACGGTCATGCTGACAGCAGACAACAATCACAGTGTCTTGAAGCTTTGGCTCCATGATGTTTCTTCCATGATAATCTGTTTGACTTGAGAGGCGTATTTGTTTCACTGGTTTATGAGAATGACATGCAGCAGAGATCAAGAGGTAATCCAACCGGTCTTTTGCTCACATATTTGCACCTTCTGCTCAAGAGAATGAAAACCATCTAAAACATGTAATGTTTTACCTCAGAAATCTTCCTGGGCAATGTCACACTCACTGTGAAGAAATCCACATTCAAAACTAGACAACTGTGTGATGTGAATGATTGACAGATGTCAGACTGCAGCATGACCAGTAAACACCAGTGACAGAATTGGGGTCCTTCAGTGTCTTTTGAGCGTGATTTCAATGGTGTAGATCAATGTTCCTCTGCGTCCTGACAAATAAAAACAATAAATGAAGATTTACAGGGAACATCTGGACAGAAATAGAACAACACAACCTTGCTTCTTGCCATGAACTAAAAAAACAGCTGATTTCACCTGTTAAGAGATGATCCTCAACCGTTAAAAAGATGTGAATTATACACACCATCAGAAGTTTGACAATAAAGTGATAAATATGACTGGCGGTAACTGGGTTCATCTACAGTGTCTGTTATTTACTTTTTGAGAGACACACACTGTCTTCACTATATAGCAAAACATAATTTAATGAGTCCTGACTCTTTAATGACACTTTTCACTATATTTGCGAGGATATTTTCAACAACTATAGTACAAAACCCGTACAATACTTACATACTGTATATTCAGTCGTAAACACAGACAGGCCTGAAATCCCCGGGCTGGAGTTTGGACTGTACCCGGCTTGCAGCAGCTCTCAGCCGATCACACCACAACACGAGCGACCGAAGCAATAATTCTGTTCCAACGGAAGCGAAAGTAACTTTAAATCACACAAAAAAATTATCAAAACCTTCAAACCATAAGACAACATATGACGTTTTGTCCATACAGTATAATTCAATCAAAACTACTGAACAATGCTTCTTACTTTTACCCAGTGTGGAAAATGTGTCTTAAAAAATTTACAAGATTAACGTAATTTCTAAGTTTCTAATGAACTGATGATCATTTATAAAGACCTTACAATCTTCACTGATATTTTACAATACACAGATGATTAAAACCATTAAAAAAATTCATAACACATCAAGTGTCACGTCTAATTAATGACATAAGTAATACATTAATTCATAAATATTTTTTACTAAAATCAACTTACAGGTCACCAGCGGCAGTTTAGAACGAGAACGCGCGCGCATGTGTACTTCTCTTTGTGTGCGCGTGTGTGTGACACCAAAAGCAGAAAGTCAGCGTGACTAAGCACAGTGGAGACGCGCGCCCCCAAACCTCCGAGCACGCGCACACAACCACAGCAGAATCGGGTACTAAATAGCAAACATATATCGCGCTGAAGATGTTGCGTATGAGTGACGTCACTCCCCTCGTATGAAACATGACGTAAATATTTTTATAGTATACAAAACATTATACGCATGCTATATTAACATAATATATAATACGATTCGAACTCACTGTTTGTTCATGTTTATAATAATCATTACAGAACGTGAACACAAGATGTCGCTCCAGACAATAAAACGCCTCATGTCTGTCAGTAACAGAGCGACAGTTTGCTGATCACGTGACCTGCCAGTAGCGTCCAGATCAGTGGGAGTCATCACTGTGCCACGCATGAGTGATAGTAATGTGTGCTGTGAGGACTTCATGTGTTACTCATGTTGCAGGTGTAGTAACCTCCTTTCTTGACTGCAGACCCTTACCGCTGATGGACCAATCCAACATAACACACAGCTGTATTTCTCCTGGGATGCTATCAGGATCCATGGTGTACATACTACAATTTTCCACATCACATGATACAAAATATGAAATAGGGCTTTATAAGAGTCTGTTAGATAACACAACACACAAACAAACATTCATACACACATCTCATTGTTTTGTAACGCAGATCAGAATTTGTTGTCTGCATTGCATTGTGTGTTCTTCACAGTGTTAATGTCTTCTTTCTGGAAAGGAACTCCTGCGTGAAGCCGTGCGATGTATACAACTTACTTTCTACTTCAGAACACAAAGTTATTTTATATTTATACCACGGTCTGTTAGAATACTCGATTCTGATTGGCAGGAGGGTGTGCAAATTAAAACCATCTAATGCACGGGTGTCATTTGAAATTAACTGACAAAACTAAGTGTCCTTTTCACCTGTCTGATCAAAAATTACACTGTAAACATCAATAACAGCTTTAACCTGCCAAATGACCATGATATAAGTGGTATAATCCACAGCTAGCCGAGCTACAGCTAACACAATACTTTTGGCAATATAGTGTATTTTAAGAGAGATACGATATGTAAGGGATAATCCACAACTAGCCGTGCATTAAGGGATTTTAAAGCACTTCGCAGAGGCAACCAACCCTCCGCTTCGCGTCAGGCAGTTCTAGGCCTCCACGTCATGCATTAAAATCCCTTAATGCACGGCTAGTTGTGGATTATCCCTTACATATCGTATCTCTCTTAAAATACACTATATTGCCAAAAGTATTGTGTCACTATATCTAATAAACAGGTTTGATGACTTTAGTACAAATCTTAATACTGCAGCATATCATGATATTCTATAGAACTGTGTGCTTCTAATTTAATAGCAACAGTTTGGAAAGAGACCTTTTCTATCCCATCATGACAATGTCTCTGTGTATGAGACAAGATTCAGAAAGAAATCATTGATTCAGTCAGTGTGGAAGAACTTGACTGGTCTGCATAAAACCAAATCCTGAACCCAACTGAACACATTTGGTGTGACTTTAAATGCAGACTTTGAGCAAACTGAACTCATCACCAAACACCAATGACTTGCACACAGGAGTCGTCATTTGAGGACAGAAAAATGGGCTTTTGAAACAAAATTCGACAAAATTCCTTACAATGCCATTTGTAGAAATGCAATTTAAACTAGTTTCAAAAACCCCTTTTTCTGTCCTAAAATGATGACTCAAAGAGTTGATTTTGATAAAGCTGTGTCTGTGTATCCTCCATCAATTATGTTCACGTGTTAAAGTGGTCCAGTGTGTTGCTGGTTGTCAGAAGTTTTGTGTTAACCGCAGTGGATGACACATGGTGTCGGTGTTATATGTAGGTTGAGTGTGGGCAGAGATCTGTGGGCGTCTGCAGAGGGCTCTGCTCTACTTGCACACTAACATGGAAACACGATTCAGCTCAGCACCCCCTGTATTTACCGTAAATACACACAGATGCACAAAACACACAGACACTTACGCATGTAACCGCAAGCTGCACTCACAAACCTGTGATTATAAGACAGACACGTGCATCTCTCGCTCACACACACACACGTTTGGTTTTATACTGTACTATGTTGGGACTTTACGGAGACTTTTATAAAACTTTTATAGTAAACTGTATATTGTATCTATTGTTTATATATATATATATATATCATACATATAAAGATCATTTATTTTACATGACTGTCAGAAACACCTTGTTTATGTGGTGTGTGTGCAGGATAAACTTTACATTTAAAAATAGCCTATATATTTAATATAAAAACAAAAAGCATAATTTATTATATATCAAGCATTAGAAATGTTTTTCAGTGAAAACAGCACAACATACAAATTGAAAAAAGTTTTTGCGTTAAATAAGTATCAACAATCAGTCATGTGAATTGTTTTAGTTGGAAAATAAAACCACTTTTCTTCTTGCACTTTTATCTGTGAAGGGTTTTATATATCTTACAGTCACATACATCAGACAATCGGCCCGTCTGATCTGATGCTGACTGTACTGGTGTCTGAAACACTGCAGCTGTACACCAGATCTCAGACTGATACTGTCTGATGAACTGATATTGTGTGTGTGTGTGTGTGTGTGTAAATGTAATAGAGACTAATTCAGTAATGTCATTTCAAACATATACTGCTTCATTCTGCTTCAGAACACAAAGGAGGTGTTTTTATGTTATTTTATATAAACCGTATCTCTCTTAAAATATCTTCTTTTGTGTTTCACTGAAGAAAGAGTCACATACAGATTTATAACCACATGGGGAGGCTTCAATTTTGAGAAATGTCAGGGTGTGAGAAGGGCGCTCCAAGATTCTCCCTCAGGCCGCATGAAAGTTTGTAGTTAAATAGAGTCACGTATTCAATGAAATCTACAATGTTAGGATATGTCTGCCATTCTGAGCTTTGGGTAAATTGAATTAATGTGTACAATGGTGGCGTTGCCCGATGAAATGGTGGTCGCCATCCCGCGGGGGTTCGCTTCCGTCTTGGTGAAGCTGCACTGTGGGAAGGCGGTGGCGATCTTCCTCATCCGCCCGTCTCTGGTCATCAGACAGCGCTGGAAGAGTAGCTTCACTATGGCCCTCCGCATGTCTCTGCTGGTCAGTGTGTAAATCACGGGGTTAATCAGCGAATTAATCATGGCCACACCCAGGAAGTAATCGGCCTTGAAGAGAATGGGACACGCCCTGGCGGGACACACGAAGTCCAGCAGCAGGAGCACGAACAGAGGCATCCAGCACAGTATGAAGACGCCCACCACGACAGTGACCGTCTTCAGCAACACCATGTACTTCTGCGAGCGGCGAGGGAAGCCTTTGCGCTGTTTGCAGGCCGGATTCTGCGTGTTGGACTTCACGAAGTGAAAGATCCGTCCGTAAAGAAGGACGATGGCTAACAGAACCGTGATGAAAACAAACACGCAGAAGAAGATGTAGCTTTTGGCGTAGAGCGGCAGCACAGTCGAGCACCAGCTCAAGTGACTCAGACAGTTCCAGCCCATAATGGGCAGGACACCGAGCAACAGCGACAGAGCCCAGCTCGCCACAATCAGAGCCAACATGCGCTTGTGCTTGGCGCGCCGGTGAGTCTTCATGTTGAGCATGGTGGCGTAGCGCTCGACGGCGATGGCCAGCAGGCTGATGACGGACGCCGCTAGCGTGACGAACACACCCCCCTCCCTCAGGAACCAGAGCGACGGCGTCAGCGTCAACGTGTATCGGCCCGACATCACGATGTTCAGCATGTACGTGAATCCGGCCAGCAGGTCTGATAGTGTCAGGTTCCCCAGCAGATAGTACATGGGCATGTGGAACTTCTTGTTTCTCCAGATGGCCACGAGAACAATGCAGTTCTCCACCATGATGAGGAGGCAGATGAAGAGAAAGCAAATGGCTTCCGGCTTGAGTCCGTCCATGTATCGGTCCTGATCCAGTTTGCCCGTGTAGTTATAGTGAAGTTGGAGAACAGTGTTGCTCTGGTAGGACGTGGCAGACATCGCCGCGCTGGAGGTGCTAACGTGAAACTCTTTCATGATTCTCTTTATCAATACTTTTTCTTGATGTTATGCTCTCCAGCACATCATAGTTCAGGGCAGTTGGCAACGTGAGGGAAGCTGTTCATGTCTTGTAGATTTTGTCTCGTATGGAAACATGAAGCTGGGGAACTAGAGCAGATGCCTCTAGGTGGCGGATTCGAGCAAAGCTGCTTTGTGTGTCCATTCGCCGAGTCTAAAAACCCTTAAAAACAGAGCGCAAAAACATCATCAGCTTTTTAAACAAACTGAGTTGGAACATCATCTGCTTGCGCCTGCGGTGTGTGGTTCATGATTTATACTGCGTGGTCGGACAACCTTCCACTTTGACTCACAGTAAATCATCTGAATCACCTCACGACCAGTGGTCTGCTTCACTTTCATGATGTTCGGTAAAACCATTGTTATCATTGAAATCATTGTTATTAATGTGTGTTTTAGAATGCTTCAACTCTATCGTGTCATATTACATTTCACTCAAATTCACCAAATAAAGTAAAAAGCTGAAGAGTCTTGTTATAAAGTGTTGTTATCAAATGAAAAGATCCTCTGATACTCTTGATTTACATTTAAACAATACACGAGTCACATCAAAAAATCTTGTCATTATGATCAAATGAAATACAGCAAATAAAGACATCAAGAGAAACATTTTAAATGTCTTACCATCTGCATATCTGCTATAAGATCAGTGGAAGAACTGAAGACGACTCAACATGAAACTACCACAGAGC